>JAOQMR010076931.1:0-16457 GCA_027563865.1 Erythroxylum pelleterianum | reverse complement strand
AACAACGCACGATAGGCAGACCTAACTGTAAATATCCCCTTCTTATCTAACATCCAGAATAGTGCATCCTCCGCACAGTTACTTAACGGAATAGACAGTATCTGAGAAGAATCCCTCTCATTAAAGGTGGCTGCAATCAAATCTCTATCCCATCGACCCTCCTTTATTAAGTCACTCACCTTGAAAACTTGTGTAGCTGGAGAAAAGACCGTGGAAACACCAGAATTCACCGGGTCTGGGATCCACGCATCCCACCAAATAGAAATCTTCTCACCCGAGCCAACCCGCCAACACATCCCCTTCTTCAAAACCTGCTTACTCTCCCAAATGCTCCGCCACACATAACTGGGATTAGCACCTATATCAGCCTCCATAAAACTTGAGTGCGCAAAGTATCTTGCCTTAAGAACTTGAGCCATAAGCGAAGTGGGGTACTTAATTAAGCGCCAGCCGATCCGTCCTAACATAGCCAAATTAAATTCGCGAATATGTTTAAACTGAAGACCCCCAGAAGTTTTATGCTTGCATAATCTTGACCAAGTCATCCAATGTAAATTCGAAGTCCCCCGTCCATTCCTCCCCCACCAAAAATCCGCAAATAACTTCTCCAACTCATCACAAATCCCTTTCGGCAGCAGGAATAATGACATCACATAATTAGGAATCGCCTGAAGCACTGTTTTAATTAAAATTTCCTTTCCCGCCTTTGAAAGCAACTTGTTCTTCCATGAGTTCAAGCGCTTCCACAACTTGTCTTTAACAAAGTGAAAGACCTCCTTCTTATTGCGACCCATTGCTGTCGGCAACCCCAAGTAATCTCCAAGGCTATCATGTTCAGTGACCTGGAATATACCACAAATCGCAGCCCTCACCACCTGCGAAGTGTTAGGACTATAACAGATGAGGGATTTGGAGAAGTTCACTGCTTGTCCTGAAGCCTGCTCATAATCGTGAAGCACTTGCTTCACCACCCCTGCTTCCCTCTCTGTAGCCTTGAAGAATAAAACGCTATCATCGGCGAAAAAAAGATGGCTAATCTCTGGGGCCCCTCTTCTCACACAACAGCCATGAATCTCTCCTGCATCCACCCTGGCCTGAATAAGTCGAGACAACACCTCGGCACACATAATAAACAGATATGGACTCAAAGGATCTCCCTGACGTAATCCCCTGGACGGCTGAATCGGCCCAAGGAGCTTTCCTTGTTGCAAAACCTTATAACTAACCGTAGAAATACATACTTGTATTAACTCCACCCAATCAGTACAAAAGCCCATCTTCAACATAACAGCCTTCAGAAAATTCCACTCTAGCTTATCATAGGCTTTACTAATGTCGATCTTCAAGGCCGCCATACCCGTCTTACCCACCTTCTTACTACGGAGAGAATGAATAACCTCATAAGCAATGATAGAATTATCCTGGATCTGTCTCCCAGCCACAAATGCACTTTGCTGCGGAGAAATAATTGTCTCCAACAAAGGTTTCAGTCTATTAGTTAACATCTTTGAGATAATTTTGTAAAGAACTTGACATAAAGCAATGGGTCTCAAATCTGTCATGGTCTCCGGAGTCGACTTCTTTGGAATCAAAACTAAAAGAGTCTCGTTAAGATGTGGCGGGAACTGCCCTCTCGCAATACACGAGATACAAAACTCTGAAACTGCCCCCTATCACCCCCCAGAACCTCTGAAAGAACTCAGGATTCAAACCATCAACTCCCGGCGATTTATCCACACCCATACTGAAAACAACACACTTCACTTCCTCAACAGTGAAAGGGGTCATCAAAGCAACATTTACCTCATCTGAAACCAACCGAGGAACATAATTCAACACCGCCTGTGAATCACAATAATGGGAAGTGTATAGCTGTGCAAAATAATCAGTAATCACGTGGGATAGACCAGAGTCCCACTCATGCCAAACCCCAGAACTATCCCTCAGCTTCTCCAGGCTATTCCTCCTCTTCCTCTCTGACGCCCGAGCATGAAAAAATTTTGTATTTCTATTACCATCTCGTAGCCATTCGACTTTCGCCCTCTGCCTCCAATATAGCTCTCGTTGATTAAGTAGCAAGCTATACCGTTCTTTAGCCAATAAAAACTCCTTCCTATCAGTACTACGCCTCCTACCCCGCAAATACGACATCCTCTGCCTGCAGCTATCCATTTCTGCTTGAAATGTACGTTTAAAAACAGAACCCCATTTCGCTAAAGCTTTGCTACAATGCGATAATCGTGAAACAAGATCAGCACCAGTCGTATCATTCCAACACTCCTCAACCAGTAGACAACACTCAGCTTCTTTACTCCAGCAGTTTTCAAAACGAAACAAGTGTATTTGGTTTTGCAGAACAAAAACTCGTAACTGCAAAAAAATTGGTAAATGATCCGAAGTCGAGATATCAAGCACAAAAGCCTTGGCGTGACTAAAATTTTGTTTCCAATCCCCATTAATCAGACATCTATCAAGTGTAGCTTCCACATGAGCACCTCCCTCTCTCCCGTTATCCCAAGTGAAGGGATAGCCATTACCCCGCAGCTCCATCAAACCAGCCGTAGAGACTGCGTCTCTAAAACCCTTGATAAGAGAATTCGGTTGTGCTTGACCTCCCACCTTATCATGAGCGCCCAAGATGTCATTAAAGTCTCCCATACAAACCCATGGGAGAGTATTACGTGAGGCCAAGTGCTTCAGGATAGCCCATGAAATATACCTACGACTCCTCTCAGGCTCACCATAAAAACCAGTTAATCTCCAAGGATTCAACCCCATCAAGCGCACCTCAACATCAATAAATCGCGATGATGAATCTAGCAGCTGAACATAATCAACTCCTTTCCAAAGTAATGCGAGACCACCACTATGACCAACACAGTCTACAGAAAAGAAACCATCATAATTCAAAAGGGTCTTTATTTCATTAACCTTAGAAAAAGAACAAAGAGTTTCAATTAAAAATATAAAATTTGGCCGTTTCTCCCGAATAAGCTGTTGTAAGTTTTGAACAGCTTTTACATTTCCAAGCCCACGGCAATTCCAGCTTAAGCAACTCATATCTGTCGGCGGGGCTGACCACCAGCTCCCGCCTTCCCCCCGTTTTTTGAAGCATTGGGTCCGCTGCTTTGTTGAGTAACACCTGCAGTACTTCCATCATCACTCATTGGGCTACCACCCTCCTCATCACCATCCGGCCCAACTCGTCTCCTCTTGGGATCATTAAGAGTAATTATTGCGGGCCGCATCGCTCCCTCCACACGCACTGGCGTATGCCCCACAACATTCCCCGGATCCTGCATAGTCAAAGTGCCACTAGAGTCGGCTGCCATCACTCATTTATCCCTGCCCGAATCCCGCGTAAATAGCGGAGGAACTCCATGAAAACCTGGCCTGCCCTTACCAATACAATCGGCACCCTCACCACTCATCCCTTCACCAATGCCTTCCACTAAACCTGGTTCATCTCGCAGCCATTTTGAACCAAGAAAACTTTGCGGACGTCGAGTACCATCACGCAAATGGGGACCAAATTTGCGAGGAACCGGTGCCCCATTAGCTTGCACTAAAAGAGAACAGAACTTTTCGCCATGGCCTATTATACCACACAAGAAACAAAACGTGGGAATCCGTTGATAAACAAAGTTCACAGTAATTACCTCAGTGGAGTCTCCTTTCTTAAGCTTCATGGATTCTTTAATAGGCTTGCGTATATCAATATTGACACGAGCTCGCCAAAACTCACGCCACTGCTGTACACAATTATTCGGGTCAGCCTCCACAAATTCACCAATGGCATCGCCCACCCGTTTTATCACATTCTCCGATTTAAACCCAGCCTTCAATCCAAAGACCTTCACCCATAAGTACAGATGATTGAGGGGGACATCACAAGGGTGATCAAAATCGCACAACTTCTCCATTAGCAGCGCCTGGTTATTGAATGACCAAGGGCTCATGTCAAGGATTCGGTCCATATCCACCTTATGGTAAAACTGAAACAAATATACTCCCCCATTCACTTCTCGCACTGACATACCCATTACTGGCCTCATAAGGGCTGCCAATATGTGTTTCATAGCTGTAAAGTTAACCGGCCGCTCAGTCAAAAAACGCCCAACCACACACAAGGATGAGTCACCAAACTCCTCCCCCACATCGCCGTCTATGACCACCACTTCTGCTTCACCATCGTCATCAACAGACAGACTAGCCATATCCTCTGCCATTCGATCTGTATCCATGATGAGATCCAAAAGAATAGGGCACAAAGAAACAATCAGAAGAAAACGAAAACAACAAATACAACAAAGAAACTTGTCAGATGGACAAGACAAAATGGATCGCCGATTAATCAGCTGTTGAAGGTTTCAAAACATCGGCGGCGCTGCTACAAGAAGAACTCCATTGGCCGTACGACGGGTTGGATGTGAATGCTTCTTCAGAAGAAAACAAAGAAAACTGCAAGATCTGGCTGGTAAGCTGCTGTCAGTATCTGTAGTAAATGCGTCTTCAGATCTGTAATCTGGTCGTGGATAGATCTAGGAGCTTAACGCCTTAGTGATCCAGAACGCCGCATCGAGAAGAAGTATCAGATCTGAGTTGCCCGGAGCCCCCATGACGGCTCGTTCTTAGGCCTGCATAAATTGAGAGCCTCTCCTAGTTGGGAAAAGGTAAAAATGGCTAAAAAAGATTGACTAGTTCCATGTTTTATTGACGCACGAATGGCTGCATAAGATTTCCCGACACAACATTATTAATTCCACGTGGTATGGTAAGTAGGAACAAGAGTTAATTGCTTTGAAATTAGAGTTTGTTCACTTGCAACTTTACAGTAGCTTTTCACCTTGCACACCGTACAGGCAATGCTATAAGATTACGAACTACGAGCGGAAAAAGACGTCCCGGTAGATCCAAACAATGCAAGGTAAAGGCCGAAAGTGTCTTGATAAGACAGAAACGCGTTGACAATCATGGATTTTGCAGAGGAAGGGTCATATCATGGCGTTATTCCATGATTTTCTTCCTACTATAATATCAGAAAATTAGTGTTTTGAAATCTGAATCAGACATCGAATTGAAGGTTTTACTAGTCATCAGTTTGACCGGTTCAACCACCGGTTGTTCCGGTATGACGTCATAATTATGTAATAATTATATTTAATTATATATAATATTAATAATATTAAAAAATACAAAAATATACCAAAAAATAAAAAAAATTATTAAACCCGGTTCGACCGGTCAATTGACCTTTTTTGACTGGCTCTCACTGGTTCAATTGAGAGCCGATTTTTAAGAGTGAATCAGACTGGATAGCCGATCGGTCACTAATCGAACCGGCCGGTTCGGTTTGGTTTTTAAAACAGAGTAGAAAACTAGAAAGATAGCACTAGCTAATTCCATTCAGACATTCCTTTGCTAAGCAACTACGAAAAAATGTTACGAATATAGTACCAATTTTGATATCAAATTGAGTTTTTGATATAGTTCTGTATTAATACTGATTAATATGGATATTATTTTAAGTAATTTTTTAAAATTATAAAATAGTTCATTAATGTATTGTAATATATAATTTTTGATTTTACATTAACCTTTTCTCTAAATATTATAAAAATAAAAATTTAAAATAACAACGATTTATTTATTTTTATTAACATTAATTTTCAAATATTTCACATATAAATAATAACTACAACTAATATAAAAAATCATTTAATCATCATACAAAAATATAATTATGAATAATATAAAGTATTTGAAATATTATAATTTCATCATATAATAAATAATAATTATATCAAAACATTAAATAAAAGAACAATAAATATCTTTAACTCTCCAACTATTACAATTTACAATAACAACAAGTTTTGTTTAAAGGCCAGAATAGATAAGGAATAGAATAATTATTCTTTGGAATATAAAAAAGATAAGGAATATAATAGAATGAGTATTACTTTGTTTGGTTTACTACTAAAGAATTTTAATGCCAATGTTTAGTTTGAAAATATAAAATTGGAATTATAAAGGAATAACTAACAAAAAGACCAAAATATCCTTATAATAATAATAATAATAATAATAATAATAATAATAATAATTTATTATTATTATTATTATTATTATTATAAATTTTATTAATTTTATTAAATTTATTATTAAATTCCTTATTATTATTAATTCTATTTATTTTATTATTATTAAATTCCTTATTATTATAAATTTTCTTCTTATTAATATTAAGTTTATTATCCTTATTATTATTAATTATTATTATTATTATTAATTTTTTACTAACTGTTAAAAATTATAATTATTATTTTAATTAATTAAATAATAATAATTATTAAATTCCTTGTTATTATTATTATTATTAAATTCCTTATTATTATTAATTCTATTTATTTTTTTATTATTAAAGTCCTTATTATTATTAATTTTCTTCTTATTAATATTAATTTTATTATTGTTATTATTAATTATTATTATTATTATTATTATTTTTTTACTAATTGTTAAAAATTATAATTATTATTTTAATTAATTAATTAATAATAATAATTAAATTCCTTATTATTATTATTAAATTCCTTATTATTATTAATTCTCTTCTTATTATTATTAATTTTATTCTTATTAATTATTATTATTAATAATTTTCTACTTGCTATTATTCTTATTATTCTTATTAATTTTATTATCTTAATTAATTATATTTATTTATATTATTATTATTAAATTCCTTATAATTGTTAATTTTCTTCTTCTTCTTCTTCTTCTTCTTAATATTAATATTATTACTATTATTATTCTTATTATTATTATAAGGATAGAAAAGTCTTTAACAAATATCTTTATTCTTGGAATATCTAAAGACACCTTTTGATGATCTTTAGCTATTCCTAAAAATTAAGGAATCCTAAGATTAGGAATATCTAATATTAGGATTAAGTATTCTAATATTTTTATCTAACCAAACAAAGGATTATTTAAATTTTAAGAATATACCAAGAATAGAATTCCTATTCCTGTGAACCAGACATGCCCTAAGAGTTCGTGATGATGAAACATCGAAATAGAAGTTAAACCTAAAACAAAATATTTACATTTATATTGTATATATATAATTTAACATATACATCAAACACAAGTAAAATTAATATAATAGGAGAAATAAAAACCTAGAACTTTATTCAATCGTCTACGGGGATACCCGTTATAATTGCACTGACCCTAATTCTTATTTGGTATAAAATTCTCATAATTGAGGGGAGCCTCATCATCATTATCATTCAAAATAATTACATCAAATGACATGACAATGCTTTCTCATCTAAGATTATCTTCTAAGTCACTCACATCTGTCAAACCCGATTCCTCATAAAAACAATCCACCAAAAATTGGATCTATTAAACAACTTATTCTATTAAGAGTCTTAGTAAAAATAAAATTTAATTATCAAAAAATTATAAGAAATTATATCTAAATTAATAATGATAATAACATACCTTTCCCGAAGCTTTAAATTGTAATGAACGAAGACCAAGTCATTCAATCTCTTATGTTCCAATCTATTCCTTTTTTTGGAATGGATGAATTTAAATGTGCTTCAATTCCTTTCACAACTTGTTGCACTAATACATTGACTTAGAATTCGAATTGCAAACCTTTGCAATTATGTAACACCAGTCCGGATTGGTTCCATCAAGAAACTGTAAGTCGTAAGACAACAAAAGTAGAGTTATAAACAAAATAAAGTGACAATTAATTTTCAATAAGTAAGAAAAGTTAAAAAATATATAACCAAATTAAGTTTTACTTTTTGTCAAATAGCAATTGGCATCCCAAAATTCCCAGAAGATTGCTTATAAAGCTCCATTTGTGAGTTCAAGAGATCTTACATCATCCCATAAGTAACAACTGTTGTAATAGTTAATAGTATTTTTTGTTAACTTCATCTTTTTTTGTAAAATCTGGTCTGAAATAGACATTAGGTCTCAAAAATTCCCCAGCTGCAAACGACAAAGAGTAAAGTTGTCTTTTTCATCTGTCATTGATGATTACAAGATAAGGTGTGTACAAAGAAGAACTATTTTCATATTAGCCTTGATTGCTTCCTTCGCTCTCTCTATTGCATTAAAAAAACCCATTATTACCTTTTCATCACTATTGAGTAAACGAAGCACCCTCACCAAAGACTCACAAACTCAGATGACAAATTGACATTGGGACTAAAATTCATTGTCTTCAAGTATAATTATGAAAACTTCCAATCCAACATGTGACACCCACACATACCCCCTGGGAGGATATGCAAAGTGCCACACACAAATACAGATAATGTAGAACCGAAACCAAATCCAAACCACACGAAACATAATATACATATAGAACTGAACCGAAACAAATCCAAGACATAACATACGGAACACTTCATACATGTATTTCCAGAATCTCAAGCAAACATACATTGCATATCATTCATACCAAGCTTATCATATTACATACCATAAATTCCAAGACCAACCTGTATTAAGATTATTACGAACCTTCAAAACAAATCCAAAATGTTTCATTTATCAAATACAACCCAAAGACAAACTCAAAAATACATTTTGACAAACAAAAATCAATCTCCTTTGGCTATTGCGATTGACTTGTCCCAGTCTTTATAATCCTCACTTTGAACCTACATGGGGCAAATCCCAAGCATATAGCTTTATGAGTAATAACTATTCTGTGCATGAAGTGACAACTCATCATACTGAATCATGTAACATCACAAACATGCATTAAAAGGTTGCTTTAACAATAAATCAGACATAATCATTTTATAACAGATTTTATAATTAACAGAACTAAATATCACAAGAGGGTATAAACCCTTCAGAATCAGAACACAATTTTGTTTATGTCAGAATCAAACATATATCAGAATGAAAAATCAGATGACTGCTAATCCATTTACAGAAGTAGGTAACGAGACTTATACAGGAGAGATCGAAGTCTCGACACCAAAGTATCATAGGAGAGACCAAAGTCTCGACACCGAAGTGTCGCAGGAAATACCAAAGTTTCAACACCGAAATGTCACAGGACCAGCTGCAGACCCTTGTAGGCATACCTATTTACCCACAACTAGGACTTAACAGATTTGAAAACAGAATGTCTGAAATTCAATTCACATATCAATCAATGTTTTCATACCATGTATTCAAGCATATCACATTCTTACAACTTTGCAAATCATTCAATGATCCAAATCAATAGCAAACAAAACAGTCAAAGCAAAACTATCAAAAATTACTTACTGAATTGCTTACAAAATTGACCATCTAAATTAGTTACAAAAGCTCCCTTTTTGCTTATTTCCTCGAAGTCCCGACAATATCTGGAAGTGGTCGCTCTTTGCGTTCCTCTATAACATTTAATACAAGCACATATCACTATTGTGCATGATTATGAAATCATTTATGCACATTCATGTATACTGAATACGTATGATGCATGTTCATGAAAAAATCCAAGTTTCTTATCCTTAATCTTGCCACATTATCAATCATGTGAAACCATTCTCAATTTCTCAATCTAGATTTATCTCAAAGCCAACTTTTAGGTCCACTTTTCTCAAATATTCTCATCAGGAAGGTGATGTAATTTGATAACACTTCCTTCTAGAAAGTTGTTCTCCCACGTCTTAAGTTTCTAATGATACCAAGATCATTCCATATGGTTCTGTATACTAAAAGTTATACTCAAAAGATCTCAAACTGTAATAAGCTTCAACATAATTCTTACCTCAACTTCAAATCAGATTCTGAAATTCGTAGAGGCAGAATTAAAATTTAATATCTGAATAAATTTTGTATCTTTATCTCTCTATTTAATTCTAATCAAGAAATACTCCATTTGGAAATCTACAGATCAAGATATAAGCAAAATACAGAAGTATGTTCAGTAAAATATTCCAGTTAATACTATTCCAACAGATTCCCTCACTTTCATTCAATCAATCTTTTCCAACTCAATTAAGAAGACTACCAATTTTTATTGAGAGGTAGAACAATGTGTAAGGAATCTATTGGTTTAAGAATCAAATCATTTGGAGGTCGGATGACAAAGTTATGCAGAAAAAATCAAAGGTGTTCAGAGTGAGTCAACCCTTCAAGTGCACGATCGTGCTTAACTAGCAGAGTCACGATCGTGAGCTCCTTCTTGCTACTGGAGTGTCACGGGTGTGCAACCTTAAGTCACACCCTTGCACACCATTTCTATACTTTTGCAGAATTTCTCTCCTCTCTTCTTCATCTTAATCCATTTCTAATTCATATATCCTGTCTTTTTTTTACTCCAATATAATCTCAAAACCATTCAACTACAAGCTCATAAGGTATTGATCATCAAAATCGAAACTTACACAAGCTTTCTCTCACTACTGCGTTTTTAAACTTTTTGCACATTTTCAATTTCACTAAATCTCACTTAACATATTCTTAACATCATCGAAGCTATCCTTCTTATCCACATCATTTTCTACTATGGTCCACTTTACTAAGTTTCTCTTTAAACCCCTTGCAATCGGCATTACAACACTTGCACATTCCACTGCATAATAATCACTCATCCGAAACCTCTCTCTCTACTACGTAACTCATCTTTCTCATCATTAACACCGAATTTGCTTCATACATAACTCATGCATGTATTCATTTCCAACCAGTAAATCATCATCAAATTCATTCACAAAACCTAGAAATTAGAAACATCACTTACTTGATTCTTCAAACAAATTCCAGCTATGATAGTGAAGAGCAGGATTTCGGTGGATGGAGGGAAAAGCAAGACTAAAGAGAAGCAAAATAACAGCTAGACTGGGTAATTTGTTTTGTACAGGATAATACTCATGCAAATATTAAAATTGTGGTTCGGTGAAGATAAAAGCAAAACCTAAGAGAAAATAAGAAGCTACTGAGTTTTGCCTTATACAACTATTAATATCGTGTTTTAATAACTCATTGACACGCGACCCGTTTGCATGTGGGCTGTTTGTCACCCACCTAGAGGTATTACATGTCATTTGTCTATTTTTCTTAATCCAAAATATCTCAAAATTTTATAGAAAAATTTCCAAAATTTTCAAAAATTCCAAAATAATACCAATAGTCTTTAAATAAATTTTCCACAATTTTATCATATTTATAAATCCATTTTACTCGAAATATGTAAATGCATGTACGCACATTTTATTTGTATGTGTCAAAATTCATATGCATATATCAGCGAATACTCAATTATGCAAACCATATAGTGCACTGAAATTCCTCAATTTTCTAACCCCTAACATAGGGTGTTATATAGCATACTAGGATGCAACCTACTTTTTAATCTTATAATAGCAGGACGATGCAAATTCCTACTATTGGTAAAATCTTTTCTCATTAAATTCAAGACCTATGAATGATTATAGATAAACTTGGTCACCTTTTTGGCTTTCTGCATAGTGTCATCAATAATGGGAAAATACCTAACATCCCTTATATTTTCCAGCATTAAATCACTGTAATGTATAGCACAAGGGGTTAAAAAAGAATTATATTTGTTTTGTAACTTTCTTCCTTGCATTTTATAAGTGAAATCATTTACTATAATGAATTGGACAATATTTTCTAGCTCTATTTCATTCATAAATTCATCAAATATTTCAAATAAAATATCAGTATTCCTAATAAGGCTAGATACATCAATAGACTTTAAAAACATTGAGCCCTTTGCAAATTAAACTAAAAAAATTAATAATCGGCTAATGTCTCCTATTTGTCAAACCGCATATGATTGAACACCCTTAAGTAGCCCAATCCATTCTTCTTTCTTCCAAATAACTTTTAATTTCATAAACTAAGAAGCTCAAAAGTTTACTTCTATAGTAATCAATAGAAGGAGCTTTGTATCCCGAACTGTAAGAGGCTATAACATCTACCATAGGCTGATAATAATAAGATTATAAAGCATTGAATGCTACACCTGAATCATACCAGCATCTAGACATTGCCATATCTACATTGTGAGCTGTTTCTCTTAATTGCACGACACTATGAATTGAAGGCTGAGCTCCAGGAGTTATTCGTGGTGAAAAAAATTCAATATCTAGCTTCTTCTTCTCCTAACATCAGCTCCATATACAACATTCACTTCTTGCTGGGAAGGAACACTACCACTACCACCTTTAACATTTCCACTATCATCACGAACACCAGCAAATGAACTTCCACTACCAATTTCATAATTCAATCTCTCCCTTCTATCTTTCTCGTGTTTATTCTTCAAGCAAAGTTTTAACTTCCTACTTCACATCACGACTTACATTTTTATAGGGTTCCACATATCTTTTAACCATAGCTAAATGTTTCTTTAATCGGGTGATTCCTCCAACTTTCAAATTCTTATTACAAAACAAGCAAATGGTATGGTTCTTCATACTTGGGACCAATGTAGCATGAGCCCAAGTGATTCCTCCAACTTTCAAATTCTTATTACAAAATAAGAAAATAGTATGGTTCTTCATATTTGGGACCAATGTAACATGAGCTCAAGCTGGATCATTGTATCTTCCTAAAGTGGTTAAATGATCACGAGTACTTAAACTTCTTCCATTTATTTGTAAAAATAAATGAAGACATGTATCAAAATAAAGGACACATAATTTATTATCAACTACTGTCACAAAATATGTATTATTTAACTCAAAAGTCCAAACTAACACAATTACATAATATGCATGTCTATCTTCTATAATATAACTCATTTTGTATGATTACATCATACATAATTCAATTTTATCCAACACAATTCACCACTAAGTCACAAAACAACAATTCAAGCATTCAATAAACATAATTACACAAAACGCATGTCCATCATATATAATATAACTCATTTTGTATGATTTCATAATAAACAATTCAATTTCATCCAACACAATTCAATATCATCTAACACAATCACCAATAAGTCAAAAACCAACAATTCAAGTATTCAATGTACACAATTACACAACACGCATTTCCATCTTATATAATATAACTTATTTTGTATGATTACATCATACTTTTATCCAGCATAATTCACCAGTAAGTAAAAAAACTAACAATTCAAGTATTCAACATACACAATTACTTAATAAGCATTTCCATCTTATATAATATAACTCATTTTGTATGATTACATTATATATAATTAAATTTTATCCAATACAATTCACCAAAAAATTAAAAAACAACTCAAGTATTCAACAAACACAATCATGCAATATGCATGTCCATCTTATATAATATAACTCATAACAACTCAAGTATTCAACATACACAATCATGCAATATGCATTTCCAACTTATATAATATAACTCATTTTGTATGATTACATCATACACAATTTAATTTCATCCAACACAATTTACCATAAGTCAAAAACTAACAATTCAAGTATTCAACGTATATAATAACACAATACATTAATAGTCATCAACTTGAATATGTTTGAAGACAGTTATAAAAAATTACATGCATGAAGTGAATTGAACTTAATAAATAAAGAAATTTTTTGCTTCATTGTATGACTTAAATATGTCATTAGTTTATATAGATGATATATTAGTATTTTCATCTTTGGTGAAACAACATCTTTAACATATTAAGGCATTCATTTACATTATCAAAAACAATGGTCTAATAATATCAAAATTCAAAAATTAACCTTTTTCTAGAAAAGAAATAGATTTTTAGGACATTATAATAGTATATTCAACAAGCTATATTAACAATTATGAAAAGAAATTTCAAATTCAAGAGTAAATTTCTTGTTCAATTTATAGACAGAAAATGATTTCAAAATTTTTTAGGAAGTCTAACCTATGTTATGAAATAGATTATGTAAACTATTATATGATATGTTAAAAAAATAAACATGTTCATTAGACATAAAAACATACCAAAATAGTCAAACAAATCAAAAGAAACATTAGGACACTGACCTTAAGGTGTGATTTTGATGTATATTGATATAAGTAAGATTTCACCTTTTAGTTTGATTCAATTGTAGCAATGTAAATTGAATGAAGATTGCGTAGTACAGTCTAAATACGTTACATTAGGACATTGACTAACTTCTAGTGCCAGTTCTAAAATCTTGAAATAGTGGAAAAAGTGGGTTATGAATTGTGAATTGATACAATATTTACAAGAAACAAATTATTTTTCACCTCTAATTGCAGATTAAAGAACTAATTTGGATAAATATGCTTGGTTCTTCTTTATCAATTTCATCACATTAACTGATTAACATCATTATATGAAGAAAATTTTGCATTTCATTTTATTAGATTAAGAAATTACTTACATTGTAGTTGGATTTAACCATTATCATATATTTCTAACTTTCAAAATACAAACTCAAATTTCTCAAGTCTTAACTCTAACAATTCCAACAAAACACATTGAACACAACCATTCACAATTCCAAAACAACACAACCATTCACAATTCCAACAATTTCCAACTTCAAACCATTCACAAATTCAATATTACACAATCTAACCAAAGCACCATTCAAATGCAATTCAAGTGTTGGACCCCACTTGATTCTGGAGCCCAATGCTGGATCTGATGTCATGAAACGTGAGCGTGTTCTCATGAAATCTCCTTAACCATCATCGATTCATCTTCTTGCTTTAATACCAATTGTAACAGCCCAGACCACCCGCTTGCAGATATTGTCTGCTTTAGGCCTTTTTAAGTGGCTCGTGGTCCACAACCTTTTCTCATCATCTGGTCGGCGAGCAAAGCCAAAACAATTCTAGGTGATGGTATTCTCCTATCTCCTCTGAAAATCACCTTCTTACCATTACTACAGTAAAACTCTACCTCCTTAAGGCCACAACCTAACTTCGCACAATATTTCTCCATAGCATCCGTACCTAGTATAACATCTAGACCCTTCAGCTCTAGAAGCAATACGTCTACTACCAGTTGAGCACTCTCAATGAAAAGCTTACAATCCCTATATACTTGACTTATTATCACCTTCCTCCCTAAAGGAGTGCTAACAATCAAGGGATTATCCAATGGCACCAAATTCACATCATGCAAAACCATGCTTGCAAAAACAAATGAATTCGTAAAACTAGAATCAATCAAGACATATACTTTAGAATTGAAAAACTGAGCCATACCCGTGACAACTTCAAGTGCGGTTGCAGCTTCCTCTCTGGTCATGGCGAACAACCTTGCTTGAGCCTGAGCCTGAGCCTGACTCCTTGGCCTTCCTAGAGGAATAACCTTCTTTGCAACACCAGAACCGCCCACCTCAGTGACTGGCCTGGTCCCTACTGTTTCTGCTCTCCTTAAGGCTTGCAACTGCGACCCTCTTGCCTTGTTTCTTGTGGACAGTCCCTAATCATGTGTCCCTTCTCTTCGCATCGGAAGCATGCTCTAAATAACTTGAATCACTCTCCTTTGCAAAGTTTCCCATAATAACGAAGGAGAAAGAAGCACCCCTTATAAGGGTGCGGATACCTTCCCCTTGCAGACGCATTTTCCATGCCCTAAAATATCGGATCCCATAAGAACTCTGAAGTTAAACGTGCTAGGGCAAGAGTAGTACCAGGATGGGTGACCTCCTGGGAAGTCCTTTGGAAAAACAAAATCGCGAGGGTGTGGACTACAAGCCACTTAAAAAGGCCCAAAGGATGTGAAACACGAGCCACTTAAAAAGGCCCAATGGGTGTGGACCACGAGCCACTTAAAAAGGCCCAAAGCGGACAATATCTGCAAGCTAATGGTCTGGGCTGTTACAATTGGTATCAGAGCCAGTACCCAGGCCGTTGTGCCAACGAGGATGTTGGGCCTCCTAGGGGGTAGATTGTAAGATCCCACATCGGTTGGGAAGGAGAACGAAGTACCCCTTATAAGGGTCTGGATACCTTCCCCTTGCAGACGTGTTTTCCATGCCCTAATGCACCGAATCCCATCAGAACTCCGAAGTTAAACGTGCTAGGGTCAGAGTAGTACCTGGATGGGTGACCTCCTGGGAAGTCCTGTGGAAAAACAAAACCCTCAGGGTGTGGACCACGAGCCACTTAAAAAGGCCCAAAGTAGACAATATCTGCAAGCTGGTGGTCTAGGCTGTTACAATTGGTATCAGAGCCAGTACCGGGACCGTTGTGCCAGCGAGGATGCTGGGCCTCCTATGGGGTGGATTGTAAGATCCCACATCAGTTGGAAAGGAGAACGAAGCACTGTTGGATCCCGTTACCGGAACCCAACTACTTAATCCGAAATTTCGATAAATTTTTTTTCTTATTCATCTTAAATCCATTTTTATACTAATATATTGTCAGAAAACTAATGCCTCGAAAATCGATAGAATCGGAGGTCAATTGCAAAAGTTATAAAAGGA
>JAOQMR010076745.1:0-16502 GCA_027563865.1 Erythroxylum pelleterianum | reverse complement strand
TCAATGTATGCTAACCAAAGTTGATTCAAAATTGTTTAATTACCAAAGTTATTTAAATACTGCAATTTCAATTTACTTTTTTTTAATTCTCGTAGATTTTCCAAGAACATAAGACATTCTTATCCTTTGAATGTCCTGAAATTCTACTAGGGTGATGCAATACTGATAAAACAAGATAGCAACAATAACTAAGGTTTTAAGTTTTGTTTGCAAGTAAAGTAACAGAGTAAGATATTGCATATATATGCTACACAAGAAGGAGAAGTTAACTCTCAAAGATAAGAAGGTCATATTTGTAGTCCTCTTTGTAATTATTAAGTGTAAGAAATGTGACAGTAAGGATTGTAACAGATATGAGAACTGTCCGGACAATGTCATTTCATCTCAGCAAACATATCATATGAGCAAGTTCGACCAGCCTTGCTAGTAATTAAGAAACTATCGCTTCTCATGAGCAATAAAAGGTTCTATTGTAACCCGCAATGGAATGAGCTTTTGTTCTCACACTCTTGCACTAAGTGAATCTTTTAGTTGTCCATGTGGTCAAGCATTTATCATTGGATAAACCAAAATATAAGACATTGAAGGAAATATAAACAAAGAACAATAATTGATGATGATGCTCATAATAGCAGTTAATGTTGGGTACAACTGTAACGAATAATAGGAATAACAAGTAAAGCATAAAAGGAAAATAGTGAAAAATGGTTGGTGTATTCATCAACAATAAGTGGAGATAGACTAGACAATATACAATATTAAAAAAGCAAAAAAAAAACCTCGATGAGGTAGACAACAATGGACACAAACACACAGATTTAATGGACTACAGAAAAATAAAAGGTAGAAAACAATGACCTACCATGATGAAATACCATCTGAGGAAAAACACACAGTGAAGAAGATGGAAGATGCATGAGATGAGGGATTGTGTCAGAAGAAAATGGGAGATTAGCGATTAGGGAAGAGGAAAATGAGATTGTGTCAGAAGAAGACAGGAGAAGATTGTGAAGATTGAAGCGTGGTGATGTCTGTGAGTAAGAGAGATTAGGGATTTGAGATTTGGGAAGAGGAAGAGGACAAACGTTGCGTTTAGGAAGAGGCAGGAGACACAACGTTTCTGTCCAAAAATGATGCATCTGAGGGAGGAGGAGACACAACATTTTTGGACTTGATGTGGGACCCACCACCATGCCCACGTCAGTTATGGTGTGTCCCACATCCAAAAAAATTAAAAAAAATCATGTTAGCATTTAACGAGCCACGTAAGCAAATGACTGATGGTGCCCTTACAGTGTCAGTGCTCGGAGCCCAACCTAAACAGTTTCCAAACCTTGGGGCCTTATTTGAACGTATGATAAACTTTAGGATTCGATTTGAATACTCTGAAATGTTAAGATCTATTTTGTACATTCGAGAAAACATTAGGGGCTAATTAGCTATTTTGGCCATTTTAGTAACAATCATGTATTACAAACTTTAAGAAAGTAGGCATGATGAAATCTAAAATAGTGGTAAAATATGTAATATATTCATAGAAGAATTCAATAAAAGCATAGTCAGTGGCTTAATAACTTATTAGAGTAAAATAAAACAAAATTTGAATAATGTGAACAACATTTAAAAGTAGAAAAACAAAGATTGAAAGAAAAGGCAAATCACAGTTTTCCTTTCAAGTTCTATAGTTAAAACTAAATAAAAAATAAGACTACAAATTTGTAATCAAACAATAATAAAAAATAATGAAAGCATCTCTATTACTCCAAAAATGTTGTTGTGCATACTAGAATATTGTGGAACTGCTTGTTGTTTTAGTATGCACAATAACTACTCAACTTAATGGCAACTAACAAGCTTTATCTAAACTAAAACATTTATGATGACAAACATCAAAACAAAACAACAAAGAAGCAGTAAAGACAAAAGGCAATAGATGAAAAGGAAAAAATGATTATTTATTTTTCAAAAGAAACAATATTAGACAAGGGTCCTAAAAAGAGCAAGATATAGTATTGCACACATAAAAATGTATAAATAATTTTTTATAATAAAGAAGCCTTACGAACAATATTTTATTGCCCATAAAACCAATTTTATAAAACATACCAAAGCGAAGGAAACCATTGAACAAAGTTATTTTTCAGACTCAATAAAGCATGCCAATGAATAGATATATATATATATATATATATATATATATATTGATCAAACACGCCAAGATAATGAAATCTAAAATCTAAAAATAACTTATGATGTTTTTACCTTATCAGATGTATCAACGTGTGACTTTGGTGGCTTGCTTTCTCCCCTCCAAAGCCTAAATAAACCAAACAAACTATCATTTTTCATTTAATATGAAATAAATATTTGAAAGAAAAGGTACTTTGTAACTTGACATTAGTTTGGAAGGATTGTGAAAGGCGTTAACAGTTTAACTAAAAGCAAAACTTATTGAAGGTTTTGTTTAAAGAAACGTTCTCTCTTATTCATACTTATGAGGTCAATATATATACACAAGTAGTTCAACAGAAGAAGGAATCTACTGTTAACGTATCTTATCAGTTAGTTAATATTGGATCATATACAATAATAGTTAGATAGCTCATATCTTCTCTTATCTTCTCCGTGTATACCGCTAACACTCCTCCTCAAGTTGTGTATGAACATCTGTTATGCCCAACTTGTCCAATGCTTCATGAAAAGGATTCTTGGTGATAGATTTTGTAAGGAGATCTGGTAGATGATGTCGTGATTGTACATAAGGAAAGTGAATGATATAACCATCTAACTTTTCTCTGATAAAATGTCTGTCAACTTTTAAATGCTTCGTACGATCGTGTTGAACTAGGTTCTGTGATATCTCAATTGCTACCTTATTATCACAATGCAAGTTTATGGGTAGTGTGACTTCGATCCCCATCTCTGAAAATTCATCTTATCCACAATAACTCACATAGTGCATAAGTCATGCTTCTAAATTATGCTTTAGCGTTTGATCTATCCCCCACTTTTTGTCTTTTGCTTTTCCAAGTTACGAGATTACCACTCACTATTGTTAGATAGCCAGTAGTAGATCTTCTAATAGTTTGGTTACCTGCCCAATCCGAATCTGAATACCCTTCAATATTAATGCTTCCATTCCGCACAAAGAATAATCCTCGTCTAGGTGTGTCTTTCAAATAGTTCAACACTTGTATAGCAGCATATAGATGATTCTCACTGGGAGCATGCATAAACTAGCTTAAGATACTAACATCATATGCTAAATCTGGTCGCGTATGCATGGGGTAATTCAACCTTCCAATTAAGCGTCGATAACTCCCTTTGTCTGTTGGAGTATGATCTTGGAAGATTCCCAATGTGTGATTCAATTTAATTGGCGTCTCTGCTAGTTTACGTTCAATCAAACCCGTTTCTGCAAGTAGGTCCAACATATGCTTTTTCTATGTGAGTGCAATTCCACGTTTTGTTCTAGTGAGCTCTATTCCAAGAAAGTAATTGAGCTCCCCAAGATCCTTCATCTCGAACTTTGTTGTCAAGTGTTTCTTCAAGTCATCAATCTCCTTTTGATCACTTCCGGTAATGATCATGTCATCCACATAAATGAGCATCATCGTAACTTTTCCTTCTGTCTGTTTTACAAAGAGTGTATGATCAACATTACTTTGGTTGTAGCCAAACTCTTTTATAATGATTGTAAGCTTGCCGAACCAAGCTCGTGGTGATTGCTTCAGCCCATAGAGTGACTTCCGGAGCTTGCACACTTTGTCTTTGTATATTCTTGAGCACTCAACTCCTTCCGGAATGTCCATGTATACTTCTTCCACCAATTCCCTATTTAAAAACACATTCTTTACATCTAGTTGTTGAAGAGTCCAATCTTTTTTTGCACCAATTGAAAGTATAATTCGAACGGTGTTCATGTTCGCAACGGGAGAGAAAGTCTCATTGTAATCTACTCCATACTTCTATGTATATTCCTTTGCGACAAGTATAGCTTTGTAACGGTCTAGGCCGTCGTCCGCCTTGAGCTTTGATGTGAATACCCATTTACAACCCATTATTCTCTATCCTTCAGGTAGAGCCACTAGCTCCCATGTATCGTTTTTTTGCAAGGCCTTTAGTTCTTAGTTCATTGCTTCCTTCCATTTCGGGTCATTCAATGCTTCATGTACATTCATGGGTGTATCAACATTATAGAGCCCACCAGTTATTTTGACATCAATGGTTGAAATGTAGTTGCATATAGGGTACTTACTTCGTGACTTCAGATCTAATTCATATTGCCTCTTCGGCACACCCTTCATTATTTTATGTGAGGTTCTGACATTTTGGTCATTTTCCATGAAGTATGATTCCATCATGGTAGAAGTAATTTCATCTTCATGTTGTTTTTGTAGATCCCCACCTACACGCGGTTCAACATGTGGTGATATATCACAAGAAGATTCAGATTCGGTATTTACCTGTGGTGGTGACTCCAAGTTCTGGGCTGAGGGGACATTCGAGGAGGATTTTTCAGCTAGTGGTGTAGGCAATCTTAGACTTATTGGTTCTTCTGGGAAGTTTGGTGCACTACACGGATGAGTTTCACCCTTTCTAAGTATGGTTTGTAGTTCTGCAAGTTTACAAGTTTGTGCTCGACATCAACGTTCTCCATACTTCCCGTCTCATTTGCAACATCTCTCTCCCCCTGAAGGGAAGTATCATGAGTGGTGTAATATGGCTCAGATTCGACAAAGGTGACGTCCAAAGTATTGTAGAGTTTACGAGCCTTTGGGTCATAACACCTGTAACCTTTTTGGAATTCTGAGTAGCCGACCAAAACGCGCTTTATAGCGCGTGGATCCAGTATTCCATGTAGAGGTTGAGGGATGTGGACGTAAGTTATGCAACCAAAAATATGGGGTTCTAGATTTGGTACGTGCGGAATCTCTAATAGAGACTGCAACTTTTGTAGTGGAGTTTGGAAATCCAGGGAGCTGGAGGGAACTCGGTTTATTAAATAAGTAGCAGATTTCACAAACTCTCCCTAATAGATTCGAGGCATATTCATACCAAAAAGTGAGGCACGAACCACTTCAAGGAGTTGTCGATTCTTACGTTCTGCTAATCCGTTTTATTGAGGAGTGTAAGAGCATGAGGTTTGGTGCTTAATTCCATGATCATGAGCAAATTCAACCATCACAGAGTTTACACATTCTGTTCCATTATCTGTTTACAATATTCCAATATTTCATTTATACTGCACTTGCACCATTTTATAAAATTCCCAAAAAGCTTGAAAAACATCACTTTTTTTTCTTAAGTAAAGAAATCTACATCATTTTGCTACATTCATAAATAAAAGTGATAAAATAACGGGCATTCGAAAAAAAGGGTATGACCGCAGGGCCCTAAACATCAGAATGAATGACCATAAAAGGTTCATTACTTTTATTCATATTGGGTGCATAATAAACAGGATGACTCTTTGCAAGTTCACAATTGGAATTATTCACCTTAGAACACAAACTAGGCTTCAGTTTCTTGAGATACCCAAAGGAAAGATGACCTAAATGACGATGCCACAGCCACATATATGCTTCATTTTTATCCTTAACAACATTATTTGCTCGTATTAATTCATTTGGTTCCAAATCCAGATAATAAAGATTGCCTCGTCTAACACCATAGTCAATGATCCTCTGAGTTAGAATGCCCTGGAATACACAGAATGAAGGCCAAAACGTTACTTGCACAATAACGTAGTAGTGATTCGACTAACAAACATTAAATTATAATCTAATGATGGAACAAGAAGAACTGTATCCATTATTATATTTTTAGAGATGCAACATGAGCCCTATCCTTCGATACTTGCTTCTTCTCCATTTGATGCTGATACGTGTGACTTTGAATGAGGTTGTACTCGTGCTAATAGTTTGACATCATTTGTCATGTGATATGAGGCACTTGAGTTAATAATCCATTTGTTATGTGAGATTGGAAATTTTTCCTTACTAGTCGCATTTTGAAGAACTACATTGGCAGTTGGGTTTATTAAGTCATGCTCAGGTATAGTAGAGTTGGGTCTATCATCAGTGTGAGTATTTATGGCTTTTGGATTGATTTTTCTCCTGGGCTTCTTAGAGAAATCCCACCATTCAAGATATCCAATGAGTTCATAACATTTCTGCTTCGAGTGACCCGTCTCGTCACAGTAAGAACATATCAAGGATTCATTCTTCCAGCCCTTCGGCTTCGAAGTTCCAAGGTTGAGCCCCTGGTGTGCCTGTTTTGCAAGAAGAACAGTACTATCAACTGTTTCTCAATCTCTATTCATTACTTGATGCTGTTGATATTCTCTCCGGATGTATGCATACGTGCTTTCCACATCAAGTCGAGCTTCTTTTTGAAATATCTCATTTCGCATTTGATCAAATTTAGGGTCGAGTCTTGTAAGAAAGATACGAACCCATAACCTTGTCATTGCTGCATGCACCTGTACTACACCTGGGACCGACTCTGCTTGTTCTTTGGTGTGGTGGTCGATCTATTGGAAGATGGAAACCAATTCATTATAATACACAGATAGCGGTCTTCCATTATGCTTCGTTGTAAATGACTTTTTGTTGAGTTCGAAGATCACAGTTTCATCTCTAGGATCATAAAACGTACGAGCAAGAGCATCCCATATATCCTTTGCAGTAGGCAATTGGATAAATCGACATTTAAGAGTCGGACTCATGGCTTCAATAAACCAACTACGGACTTTCTGGTTGTCAGTGATCTAAATGGCCAATGTAAGGTCTCCTTCGTTCGGTTTCTCTACAGTTCCAGTCAAATATCCAATTTTGTTGCGTATAGTGATTCGCATCTCCATGAGTTAGGACCATAGGAGGTAGTTGGTTTCGTCAAGGATGATGGTAATGGGAAAAGGAGCACTGTCGTGGTTCATGAAGATTGGTTAAGGGTTATTATTGATTGTTTCGTGTGACATTGTGTGAGGTTTACAAAGTTCTGCTATAAGGTAGTTCAATACGGAAGGGGTTTGGGGTATCGCTTTGATACCATGAAGGCTTTTTTAAAGAAAGAGATCTATCTTATTCATTCTTATGAGGTCAATATATATACATGAGTAGTATAACTGATGAAGGAATCTACTACTAACGTATCTTATCAGTTAGTTAATATTGAATCATATACAATAATAGTTAGATAGCTCATATCTTCTCCTATCTTCTTCGCGTATCCCGCTAACACTCATTGTTTCACAAACTTTATTTTAGAATATATCTTAATGAAATAAAGATGTAAAACATTTAGGATTTGAGATTTTCACAAGGAGAATTCAAGAAAGGGTTGTAAGTCTCAAGGTAAAGAAAAATGATATTGTAAGGAAATATAATCAATAAAGGACGAAATGACGATAGGAACAACTAGAAGATAAAAGTTTATTTAAGTTTAAAGAATAGTTCAAAAGAAGATTTCAAATGGGAGTGAATTTAGAAAGGAAAGATGGTAAGGTGATTAGAAAGTTCATGGTGAGAGAGAGTTACAATGATTCCTTGAAAGATAGTAATGAGATCGCTTCCATTTTTTCTTTAACCTAAGATCAGTATGGGTTAATACAAATACAATCTTATTTAAAATAATATTATTTTAACATTTTGATCTACCATGTTCGATTTGAAACCCTATCAAATTGAGCTAAATTTGTAATTCCCATGTCTTAACAAGGAAACGAGGGCCTTAATCAAATCATGGAGAGACATTAACAATTGAGATGGGCCACTGTTTAATGGTGAGTATTTATTAAATACTGTTTTATGCTAGGATTATGTTGTTTCTGGTTCTTCTTAGTCGCAAAATATTGCTATTCATGCCAATGCTAGAAGACCCAAGAGGAGCCAAACACCTGCACTAAAGATTGATGAGAAAATTTGTCATTTATATGTGTCAAATTGTCACTATGATTTGCATTTTGAGCTCTTTTGCCTATGGTTTTGTGTACGTCTTTTATATTTGACCTATGAGTTTACTTGTTTAATGTTTTGATTGCTATTGTCTCAATCTCCTTTTTTTTGGTAAAGAAAAATATATTTAGCAGAAGAGAATGTATAACATCAAAGGGGGCATACGCCCGTCAGAAACAGACCAACAGCAAACAGCCCCTAGGCCCATACAAAACAGCATACCAAAAGCCTAAACACCCTTGAAAACCAACGTAAGTAGCCCAATATACAGGCACAAAATAGGAGAAAAGCATGTAGTTATAACAATGTCCAAAGGAGTATGCACACTAAAGCATGTTATAGAGGCAGCCTACGGAGTATCATAACTAATCATCAGTAGTGGCTGCCTTAGGTAGAGCTGCACCAAAGAGACTGTCCCGGTAGACCTCTCCAGATCCCCACTAGCAATGAAAGGCAGGTGGGGCTGATAGAAACAGTCCCACGCCAACACACGGACCGACCTCAAACTAGCCTACCCCACACACAGGAAAGAGCCATGATCCACTTTGGATACACCATATCGCCACCTGATTGGCTAATAGATTCCAACGGCATCCAAGAGAGGACCCGCATGCAGGAGGAATCCTTAGGGTTAAAAACCAATAAGTTCCACTGGGTAAAGGCGATACATGATTTTATAAACTAGAGTCTTAATTTGGGCTACAACAACAGAATGGGAAATGCTCGCCGCATCCAGAGCAATAACATTTCTCGTCTTCCAGATCATGTAGATAGTGGTCAGGAATGCAAGTTTAGCTGCCTTACAGCGGAGTAGAAGCCTCGATGATTAATCCGCGACCAACGGATGGAGCTCCTTAAAGTCGACATTGCCTTTTGCATTCCCAACCATCGACGGATCGAGGACCAAACACCATAACTGAATGAACAGTTAAAAAAGAGGTGCGCCACCATTTTGTCAGTGACATTGCACAAGGGGCAATAATGGGGGATGTCCAGGAAGAGAAAGTTGTCCTTTGTGGGTAATCGGTTAAGCAGAATGAGCCATGCAATAAATGAGAATTTGGCTGGAATGTAAGCCTGCCAAATAAAGGTCATCCGAGGACAAGGAGCTCACTTTACACGAAGTAGCTCATAAACCTTACGAGAAGATAATTGACCCTCACAGCAAAGGCATTGTAAGCTTTGCATCACCTCCGACCTACCCCCCAAGTTAGTCACTAGAGAATCCCTGATCATGCCCAATTGTTTTAGAAGCGAGGAATCGCGAGAACGCAGTTGCCAATCCCAAATGGAGGAGCCTCTCAAGTGATACGCGTGAATCCAATGGCTCCACAAAGAGTTTGCTTCCTCGTGGATATTGCATAAGACAGTGGACAAAAGGGCATGGTTCCAAATTCTACAATTACGCAGCCCCAATTTGCCTTCAGTTTTAGGGGCATAGATGGAGTCTCATGATACCTGAAAGTGCTTACCGCCCCACAGAAATAATCGACAGAGGGAAGTGACACGGTCAAGGATAGTAGCCGGAAGGGGTAGGACTTGCAACCAAAAAGCCATTACCCCTTGAATAACCGAGTGAACCAAGGTCAACGGCCCGACATAGTATAAGCTCTTCCCCTGCCATGCCGTAAGGAAGGATTCAACTAATTCAATAAGGGAGGAATACTGGGCGACAAAGATCCTCAGTGGAGCTAAGGGAATGCCCAAGTACCGAACTGGGAATAGCCCTTCCGGATATGCAACCATCTGTAGTATAGCGTCTTTTTCCCTCCAAACACGCCCTATAAGAAAATGTTAGACTTTAAGGGGTTAACATGCAAACCAGCTACTTCACTCAAATGCTGGGGCCCCTCCACTAATACCCTAATAGATGGAATATCTCCCCTGGAAAAATACATCAGGTCATCAGCGAAAGCTAAATGAGTGATACCTAGATGTTGGCATTTAGGATGGAAAGAGAATGGCCTGGAGGCAGTTCTGTTGGAACCCCACCCCGGTGAGTCACGTGTCCGACGTCCTACGTGACATCCGGATGCGCCTCCCACGAGGGAGGAATTCCCCACTAGGTCAAACCTCAAAAACGAACTCATTTCATTCACGTCCGAACCGATCTTGAAATATATCACCCAAATTTTCTTATGAAAATTTAAAAGTCTTAGGGCCCAAAGTAAAATCCAATTCCTACGATTAAAAAGAAATTCCGTGCCTCTAGATCATTCATAATTAAAAATCATCTCAATCGAACCTCTACAGCTCAAGATATCACAAAAATAAGAAAACGTGATCAAACACTTCCAACCAATCGTCGCACTTTGATTTAATTCTTAACTTTATAAAAATATCAAAAACTTTAGATTTATGCGGAGAAATAGAAAATTTTCTTAGAAAATCAATGCTTCAAAAATCGTGAAAATCGGAGCTCAAATGGAAGAATTACAAACAAAAGAGTGGAAGAAGGTTGGATTTAGGAAAAATAAAAAATCAGAAAATTAAAAAAAATTCGAAACAAGGCACCTGAAACTTTGAAAATTCATAACTCTTCACACCGAATTCCAAAGTTCGAAAATTTCGTATCAATAAAAAGCTAAAAGAAAACTCTACAACTTTCATGAAGGATTAATTAAAAAACCAATTTAGCCTCTAAGGGAAGCAAAAACCTCTTCAAAGCGACTACTTAAATTGAAATTATCTTACACAATGACAGATCTTCTAAAAATCATATCTTTCAACTCAATGGCCCAAAAATGTCACATTTTATATCAACGGAAAGATAAAAGGACAATCTACAACTATCATGAAGGATGCAAAAATTAATTTAGTCTCTAAGGGAGGTAAAAACCCTTTCAAATCTACTGCCTATTAAAAGACATTTCAAACAGTAACTGTATTTTTCCAAACCTTATATCTTCTTACTCCTAAGCCCAAAAATGACATATTATACATTAATGAAAAGATCAAAACCTAAACTACAATCTTCAAGAAGACCTTTTGGTCAAATTCTAACTCTATGAGGAACAAAACTTCACTCAAAGTTTCTGCCCACAAATTTCATTTTGACAGCATCTCCCCCAAACTTCAACAACCCATATTTCTAAAACATCAACCAATTTTCCAGCACTCGCATCACACTTCAATATCCACATCCTTCAACTCCCAGGTCCAAACACAGTACACAATACCTCGTTTTAAAGTTATGCAAATTCTCCATAATTCTCAAGAAGGATAATGAAGCCAATTAATCCACATAAGTCTAGAAATTATCTCAAAAGGCAGCAACCACAATGTTACTCTTCTTGTCATTTTTACAACTATCCAACATCACATTTTGATTAAACAAATACAAAATATAATAAAACTCAAATGTCTTTCGTTTCTATCAAAACATAAGTTATTACAAAGCTTTAGAGGGCATTTTAGCCCTAATATATCAAAGTCTCAAAATCTTCAATTTATAAGGAAAGATCACATGGATAGTGAATTTTTGGCTCCAAAATGCATCTAAAGCTTTAGAAACAAAAGAAAGCTTCAAAAGTAACAATAACTAGGAGTGATGCCTCGTCCTCGATACGATCACTCGTTTTCTTGCTCGTCGCCTGTGGATGGGAAGGGAAGAGAGGGGGTGAGCTCGACGGCTCATGAGTAACAGGGTAATAACCAAGAACAAGCAATCAAAACTTTTTAACAATTATTTTCAAAGCAAACTTTACAATAATCATTTATGCCATAAGGAAATTCCCAACATTTTTAATTTATCACAACATTCATGAAATCAACATAAACAAATCAATGTCACATAAGCATATAGAAGATGGTTCGGGTGGATCCAAACAGAACGTACTACACATTCCGGCGAAGCGGTCACATGTAGTCGTGAACTTATAGGAGTCCGTGAGGGGCTCCAATGCCACTAGCGGGCAGGCGGGAGAAGCCTATAAACAGACAAGTACACTTGACTCTTAAGGGACCACCACAAACCCACATAATCATGCATTTCACATATTTCACGCATATTTGTCCAAGATGACATTTTTCCGAAATCACATGTTTCATTCTTTTTCACTTGACAAACAATTTTGCCAATATTCCCACAATTTATTTACATACAAAAGACACATAATACAATTTTAAACCATCCCAAAAAGTAATAAATGCAAAATTGGTAAGTTATTGGAAAGCATTAAATTACATTTATGACAAGAAATTTAATTATCTTATTAACTCAATTATTAAAATGTTACCCACCTTAACTCCTTTTTGCTTTAAGCTTGATTAATTTGCCTTCCCTCTAACTCCTCTTGCCTCTCTTGTCCCTCATCAAAACACAAAAATCCCAACATTACAAGAGATGTCAAAATTGACAAATCTAAGGAATCAAAAGCATGTAATAAATCCTATACAACCATACCCATGCTTTTCTTAAACCGATAGAACCAAAACCCATCAAAATTTCCAAAAGATTTTTCTATACACTTACCTTAAAACTCCATCCACGAAATTTACTTCTTGCCTCTAATGGAAGATTAAACCTTCCTCTTCCTTCTTCCTTCTTGAAGAACTCTCAAAATCTCTTTTCTAAAGTAAGAAAAGCCAAAACCCTAATCTCTTCTTCTTCTTTTCTCCTTCTCTTCCACCGAAAGCTCACTCTCTCCCCTTTTTACTTGAAATTTTCGTTACTCTTCCTTCACACCAACGACTCCAAGTTTTTGTTTCCTTCTTTCTTGTGTTAATGAATCTAAAAAGACTAAATTACCCCTCCTTACAAGCTTTAAACTTTAACAATTTAAGAAAACTTCCCAAATTGTCCCTATACATCTTATTCCTTTACTTTTTTACTAACACCATATAAAACTCTAATTTAATCTTCAGCCCTCCATTTAATTTCCATTAACCTAAGCAATAAAACCTCAAATTATTCTAACCAAATGCAATTAATCACTCTCAAACTCAATAATAAACTGAACACATGCTTATATAGTAAGAAAAGAATCGGGACCTAACAAGTTCTCATTTTCAGGTCTCGAGACAGATATTCTAAGCAAAGGAGGAACAAGGCGGGAGATAAAGGGTCGCCTTGGTGGAGTCCCTGACGCCCCGAAACATATCATGGAGGGAACCATTAATCGACACCGAGAAGGAAGCCGTGGTTACACTATCCATAACCCACAATATAAACTAAGGAGGGAAGCCCAGACCTTGCATCATCTCCTACAAAAACTCCCATGAGACGAAATCGTAGGCCTTAGTAAGATCAACTTTTAAGAGACACCTGGGAGAAATATGCTTCTGACTATATCCACAGACTAGCTCTTGAGCAAGAAAAACATTATCCCTCAATCGAGGCCTCCAACGAAGGCAGATTGGGATGGGTCGATTAAGGTGTCCAGTACGGAGGATAATCGGGTCGTCAAGATCTTGGTGATCGTTTTATAGATCACATTAAGGCAGGAAATTGGTCGAAACTCATTCACCCGAGGACGAGAGGTTTTCTTAGGGATAAGAGTGAGCACAATACGGTTGAAACGTCGAAGGAAGCGACCATTACGGAAGAATTCATGAACAGCTACGCGAAAGCTAGGACCAACACAATACCATTGCTTTTTGAAAAATTCTGCAGTAAACCCATCAGGCCCCGACGCTTTATCACTCCCAATAATGAAAACCGCGTGCTGAATATCCAGATCCGTAATGGGCGCAATCAAACTATGCTGAGCATCTTGGCCAAGGATTTCACCATTGGAAATAACCAAGGGATTTGCATAAGATCGGGAGAAGGTAGAGCCAAGCAAGTCAGTCAAGAAGCTAACAATAGAGCCCATCACTTCAGGCATGGACGTAGTCTCTGAACCATCTTCCTTAATAAGATGCATAATCAACTTAGAGCGGCTCCGTTTTTTAGCCAATGCATGAAAATACTTGGTGCTCTTATCTGCCTCGGTAATGTGGGTACAGTTTGCCTTTTGCCTATAAAAGAGACGTTCTGCATCCTGAAGAAATAAGACCCTCTTCCTGTGATAATTCACTTGTAACCGTAGCTCATCATTGTTTGGCTGGCTGAGGAAAGCTTGATAATTATGGTGAAAACCCTGTTGAGCCGCCTCCACTTGGCTAGAAATATGACTATAGGCAACACGGTTGAGGCGACAAAGAAATGGCTTCAAGGCCGTCAATTTGGAGCTCAAAACATACTGATCAAAACCAGCCACCGAACGATTCCAAACACTTTCAACCATGGTCTGGAATTTAGGGTGATGGAGCCACATGTTATAGAACTTAAAAGGTTTTTACCCCTGGACCTCCGCCTGGTGAAAATTAACTACGATGGGGCAATGGTCTGAATCAGTTAGCATGGGGAGGACATGCGCAGTGCACTAGTGATCTCCTGTGTCCCACGCCGGGTTAAGGAGGACGCGATCCAGACATGTCCATTGATGGTTCTTCTGCCAAGTATAGAAATTCCCACTAGAGGGGGCATCAGTTAGTCCATTCAAGACCCTGAAGTCCTGTAAGTCCTGTAACATATAGGCTGCTGGTGGGAGGCACCCTCGCCTTTCGGAAGCAGCACTCACGCAGTTGAAATCACCCAAAACCATCCAAGGGGAGGACCGAGCAGGGGCAATCTCAGTTAGTCTCGTCCATAAGTCTTGACGCTCACGAACAGTATACAAACCATAAACACAGGTTACAATAAAACAAACTTTAATGATACATCACTCCAGTTTGCAATGTAAGAACTGGTCTCCTTTCGCCAAGAAAGAAACGAGATATTGAGATGGATCCCACACCAGGGCCGTCCACCCCCTTCGATAACATTGAAATTGTGCCAATACTGCCAACCCGGAGAACGAAGGGCAACAAATCGGTCCAGATTTGCAATGGTGAGTTTCGTTTCTAACAATAACATAATACTACAATTTTGTTGCTTCCGTAGAGAAGTAACACGATGCTGTCTCGAGGGTTTATTTAACCCTCAGACATTCCAACAAAGAAGCTTCATGTTTGTGGTATGGAGGTTCCACCTCCATTCCCTGTTCTACTTGGAAGCGGAGGACGGGAATCTTTTTGACCACCTCCTGTTGAATCTGCCTGCTAGACTCCGGTATGGAGACATTCGAGTGAATAGCCTTACCTTTAGAATTACGCAGTACATTGTTCCGAGAATTCCCCAATCCACCGGGGGCATACTGCTTTGGCATGATACATCCCGTGTTTTATTGTTGGGAGCAACTAGGAACCTAGGCAGAGGAAGGTTGTTCCTGTTCCAGAGAGGTCACAAAATGCTCGTGCAATGCAGGGTCCATACTATCCGAGAGTCCAGTGGCAGGGAGGCAAGAGCTCGAGTGTGCCAATCCTACCCTATCCAGAACTTCACGAAGAGAAGGGGGAGCATCTGCATTTTGTCTAACCAGGGGGACAAAAGGAGGGACGCTTTCAACAGGACAAACAGGAGTAACAAGAGAACCAGGGGCGGGCATCGAAACTACCGGAACCGAAGGAGCAAGGACTTTCCTCTGTTCTCGTTTGCAATTAAAAGGGTTGTGGCCAAACTGCTTACAATGGTAACAATAGTTAGGATAGGATTCATAGACAACCTTTTGAATGTAGCAGTTCCCCGAAGGAAGTTTCACAAAGAAACTCGAGATAGGACCTTTCGCCATATCTACTTCAACCAACAGATGGGCAAACCCTAGTCGAAGTTGCTGGCGAGTAATCTGATCGGTGAAAAGGGGGGTGCCAAGCTTGGATCCCAATTTAGAGAGACCTCGTTCATGCCAAAATTCAAGGGGAACATTAGGTAGCTGAAAGCACATCGGGACATGCATAAAGTCAGTATAATCAAAGGTGAAGCCAGGAGACAATGGTTTCAGGATTAACGTTTTCCCAAAGATCACATAGGGACCTCCTGCTAAGACTTGCAAACGGTCTTCCTCAGAAGAAAAGTGGAAAATCAGCCATCCCCTGCTGTGCAAAGTGAAGCGACAGGAAACATTCCATTTATCCATCTGGTCTTGAAGAGCCTTCATACCCGAAAATTTACCAGTGAAATCAACTAAACAATAACCTAATGACTGTCCAAATCCAAATCATCGTCGGCTTTCATAACCACCTCCTCTTCCATTGCCTGAAAAGACAACTTCATACCTTGGTGAAGGTCACGGTTATGACGGAACAGACCTGCATAGGAGTTCTTCTGTTTGCCTGAGGATTTCTTTTTTGAAGGTCGGTGCGGAATATTAGCAGACACCTCAAGAGCAGACTGACGATCCAGGGAGGCAATAGGTGCTAAAAAAGAATCCTGTGCCCCTTTTTCCTCCGAATCCCCCGTCTCCACAGTATACTTATTACCAAGATCAATTTCCTCCTCAACTGTGGAAGCTACATCATCCCCCAGTTGAGGAGGCCGCAGTCCAGTAATAACAGGTTGCAAGGTGACGCGAACCGCGGAAGACTTGACGTTGAGGTGATGAACTGGAATTGAACAAACACGAAAATAAAGGATACGCAAGGTTTTGATTTCTACGACACCTCTCGGAAACCTGTCCCGAG
>JAOQMR010076736.1:0-16505 GCA_027563865.1 Erythroxylum pelleterianum | reverse complement strand
ATGTTGATAGATGAACTGAAAACAATGCTGCATAAGAATTTTAGAATGAAAGATCTTGGTACATTGAAGTATTTTCTCGGTATAGAAGTCTCAAGATCTAGTGCTGGTATAATGTTGAGTCAGAGGAAATATGCATTAGAATTGGTTGAGGATGTGGGCTTGATAGGTACCAAACCAGTGGCAACTCCCTTGGAACAGAATTTGAAACTGACAACAATTGAATTTGATGAAGCATTACAGTTAGAAAAGAATGATGAAGTCTTAGCAGATGCAAGTGTCTATCAAAGGTTGATTGGTAGATTACTTTACTTAACACACACTAGACCAGACATCACTTACAGTGTTCAACATCTGAGTCAATTCATGAAAAATCCCAAGAAATCTCATTATGATGCAGCCTTAAGGGTAGTAAAGTATGTGAAGAAAAATATTGGACAGGGTATTTTACTTACTTCTGGAAGTTCAACAAGGATAGTGGCTTACTGTGATTCAGATTGGGCATCTTGTCCTATGACAAGAAAATCTCTCACTGGGTTTTGTGTGAAGTTTGGAAACTCTTTGATTTCTTGGAAAGCAAAGAAGCAGAGCACAATATCCAGATCATCAGCAGAGGCAGAATATAGGAGCATGGCCTCTACTGTTGCTGAGCTGAAATGGATAGTTGGGTTGATATCAGAATTAGGAATCAAAGATTGCAAGCCGGTGGAGTTATATTGTGATAGTCAGGCAGCAATACAAATAGCAGCGAACCCGGTCTACCATGAACGCACTAAACACATAGAGATAGACTGTCATTTTACAAGAGACAGTATTCAAGAAGGATTGGTAGTAACAAAGCATATTTCTACAAAGGAGCAAGTTGCTGACATCTTCACAAAAGCATTGAGTGCACAACAACATGGTTACCTACTTTCCAAGTTGGGGGTGTTGGATATATACCACCCTCCAACTTGAGGGGGGGTGTTGAGAATCGGAATCGATCTTTTATTTATAACTTGTTAGTTTGACAGTCTCTTTACCACAGTGAAATAAGTAGTATATATAGACACTGTTTATGTAATTGATACATCTCTCCTTTTACCAATGAAATGAAAGCCACTCGTTTACTTTCCCTTCCCTTCTCCGCAAATGCCTTTATTCTTGACAATTAATTTCAGTAATGCGTTACTTTTATGATTGGATGTTTTGATATATGTTTAGTTTACTTGTCTTTAATATAATCCACACCTATATCTTAGCCAACAAAATCTAATGGAAGTAAGATGTCATTTTTAACTAACCTTTGTACCCTTTTCTTAGATATATGACCTAATCTTTTATGCCACAAAAAAGCAGAACATTCATTTTGTGCGCTACGTTTACTTCCTATAATATGGTCAACATGAAATAGAGATGCATCAAAATCAACATCAAGATTGAAACGATATAAACATTCAATTAAAGTACTACAACCATAATAATACTTATATTTATACAATGAAAAAATACCATTTCTAATCTTAAATTGAAATCCTACATCATCCAATTTAGCAACTGAAACTAAATTCTTAGCACATTCAAGAACATAAAAACACTTTTCTAAATCTAGGTAACACCCAGTATCCAAGATTAATATGTACGTCCCAATGCCCTCTATCCATGCCTTCATTGTGTTCCCCATATAGAAGAATTTTTAAGTTTCGTTTATGATTTAGATTGAAAGGAATCCTGTTTAACATGTGACACATGAGTAGTTACACTAGAATCTAACCATCATGTATTATTAGGCACTTCAATAAGATTTGATTCAAAATATATTGAGACATAGTATGTACCTTTCTTTTTGAGCCAAGCCTATCTTTTAGGATAATCTTTCTTGAAGTAACCAAGCTTCTTATAGAAGTGGCATATCTTATCTTTATTAATTCAACCCTCATTAACTTTGCTAAGAGCTTTGTCCTTATCTTTGCTTTTCTTTCCTAGTTTGTGCTTGCTGCTACTAGCGCCTGGATGAAATGTGAGATGAACATAGTGTTCCTTCATTTTCTTTAATCTCCCTTCCTCCTGAACTAACACGACCTTAATTTCTTGATGGTTCCATTTTTCTTTAATAGTGTTATAATTCACTTGATACTGGCCAAATTCTAGAGGAAGTGAGTTGATAATAAACTGTACCAAAAAAGACTCACTCACATCCATACCTATAGATTTGAATTTTGCAGTTAGGTTTGACATATGAGTTACATGATCATGAATGGGTTGTGACCAGTCAAACTTCTTGGTCATTAGCTCACTCATTAAAGTCCCTACTATGGACTTGTCAGCTATATCAGATTGGGAATATTCTTTAAGTTTCAACATGAACTCCTTTGCATTGTCCACTTTAGGCATTGGCGGCTTTACATTTTTTGCGATCATCATTCGCATCAAATTCAAGCTCAGCCTGTTAGACCGTTCCCAAGCCTCATAATAAGATTTGTCAGCTTCAGAACTAGTCTCAGTTATAGTTGTCGGCCTTATGTCTAAAACTATGGCCAAGTCCAAATCCAGTACACCATATTGTGATTGGATTTGTTCGAACCAATTAGCATAGTTTAGATGTAGCACCCCACTCCCGCAAGATCCGAACCCGATATCGTGGGTGATATCCGAGTCCGTGACCCGTGAGGGTGACGTGCTAGAGCACTCAATACAGTCCAAAAACTAATACAGTCAGAAACTCAGTATAAATTTTTTTGAATTCAATCATATGTGCGGAAACCAGTGGACAATTTAGGCCCGCTTTCATTAGTAAACATTTTCAGTCATAACAATACACTCAACAGTATTTAAAATAGTTGTTTAATGTACATAAACCATAACCAAATCGGGCCCAATTTTATTCATAAACATTTCAGTGAACACATTACAATCAGTAGGATTTTAATAGCCCATTTGGGGCCTACTATAACTACAAAACACTATTTTCCAGACATTGCGAAATACATAATTGTATGAAAGTAGGATAACACTAATGCAGACGTGGACTGATCCCGACCTCTATTTCTGACTTGCATGCAGTAGGCATACTCCCGTTTCGGGGTACTCTTCAAAGCCTGAAAAATAATTGCAACTTTTAGATGAGTTTTGCGAACTCAGTGAGGAACCATCATCGATGGTTCACTCAATTCATGCAACACAATTTCGCTTGAACATAAACAATTTCACTTGAGCATAAACAATTTCGCTTGACCATAGGCAATTTATACATATCATTCAATTAGACATACATAACTAAATGAATACATGTAACACTCAAGCATAACACAATTGTTTCATAATCCACATTCAGAAGTATCACATGATTGTTATCACAGAAGCATAAGGCATTTTGCCTTCCAAAATACATATGAGATGCGTATGTGACACTTTCCTATTTTATTACGGTGTTGTGACCGAGCGCCTAAACTGTCCCGCATCTATTGGATACCGGGCTCATTGATAACTGTCCCATATAGGGCTCATTAAGCATTAAACGCGCCTTAGGGGTAGAAGAGCCCTCTTGGTATGCACTACTTCCCTTCAAGCTCGAGACTCTTTTTCACTCGTTAAGCTTTAAGCTCGGATCTGTGGCTACTCTGGTCACAACTCCCATTATATTTCATGCATTCATGGAATGAAATGCATATGTCCCAATTTAACATTAAATGTGTCATAATTAATCCATATGCCACAATTAAGCGGTACTGTGTCACAATCAATTCACGTGTCACAATTTGCCACATCAGAAGCAAGTAATTCACAGGTTCAATTCACGTGTCATAATTTATCACATCAGGAGCAAGTAGTTCACAGATTCACAAACAGATAACACTTCTATGTCATAGCTCCCAATACATCGGACCTTCTGTCCGGAATTCACAATCATAATTAAACACAAAACCCGCCATTATTCGCCACAGTAGACATATAATAATTGAGAGACCCATCTAGGTTGCTCACCTATAACTTCTGAGCTAATGCCTGGAAGTCTCAGCAACATCGGTAGATCGACGCTCCAAATGTGCCTCTATAACGGTCAAAATATATCAACATTACCAAATGTACAGTCAGAAATATTTAATAATGCACATGTAGCAATTAAAATGTGTACAATGTATGTTCGTGACATTCCCAGCACTATTCTAAAAATCACATCACAAAATATTCCCCTATGTCATAGGAAACCATGGGCACCAAAATTACCCAATTCGGATTAGAAATGAAGAAGTTATGGCCAAAACACTTTCAGACCAAACTTCAATTCAAAAATTGAAAGTCTTAGAGGCTAAATTGATGTTCGGCTCCTTCAGAACATTTATAGCCCCATGTCTCTAGTTTAATTTGAAACAAGAATCAGATCGATTGGAGCTCTATAGCTCAAGATATCTCCAAATTACTGAAGCATGTCCAGACTTTTTCCACCGATAATCACACTTTGATTCAGTCAATCTTTCTCAATTTAACACCAAAACCGATCAATCTAGTATGGAGAGATAGAAAAATGTCTTAGAAATTCAACGCTTCGAAAATCAGATCGATCGGAGGTCGGATCGACCGATCGCCCAGCCAGGCGATCGCCCAGCCAGGTGCTCGAGCGATCGCCCAGCGCCTTGCCGAGCGGTCCTCGCCTGACCGACATCCGAACTTATAACGCTCATAACTTTTGACTCCTAACTCCAAATTTTGCAAACTTGGTACCGTTGAAAAGATAAAAGATTGATATACAATTTTCATGAACGACGCAAAAGCAATTTCGGTCTTTAAAGGGGAGAAAAATTCACTCAAAAGTGACTGATTGACAATCTCCTCATAAACCGCATAAACAGTACCAGAACTTGTAAATATTATAACTTTTGACCCAGAACTCCAAATTTTACAAACTTAGTGTCTATGGAAAGATAAAACCAAACTCTACATTTCTGATGAAGAACTCACAAACCAATTCCGCCTCTAACTAGGTCAAAATCACTCATGTTTGTGGCTGCCTTGTTTAAGAGTGTTAAGTCAACAAAATCCCTAAACCACATCCATACTTTCAAAATCCATAACTCACAATTCTTACATCCAAAATTAGCATATTATACCTCATTTTAAAGCTAATTCATTTCTCTACAACTTTCCATAAGGCCACTTGAGCTAATTAGAATCACAACAGTCCATAATTTAGCTTCAATGTACAGTGATCACAAACCTACACTTAGCACATTTTCCATATTTTCAACCTAAACCAAATCCTATCACTTCCATACCATTTCTTACTCAATTTAATTCATACACCTATCATAACTCACTCACATCCTATTTTTGAACATCAGTCCACAATTTACAGCACACACTCATCCCATCATCTATCCTGTTTCACACTAATCTTTAAGCATACTTTCACTTTCAAGCATCTTAATATCTCTACTTATATTCATTCGATTTTACCTCATCAATTCACCAATCAATCATCAATTAAATAACCAAGTTACATACCCACATACATTTACAAAATTCTCATACAATTTGGTGCATAAACATCACAATTAATGCATTTAACTACCAATTTATACATAAAGCACAACTTTTACCTATCAAGCTTCAAATCCTCCAATTGTCACCAACTTCCAAATTTTCTTTCCCATATCCGATCATTAACTTGAAGGCTTAGGTTGAACTTTTGTTAAGATCAAAGAAGAGCAAGCCATAGAGAACGAGATGGAAAAGAGAAGCAAGCAAAAATCAAGAAGAGGAGAGAATGAAGAAGGCTACGAAGATGATGGTGGAGAGAAGAGGAAGACAAGTTTCATTTGGCCTCTCCAAACATCAAGGTGTCGTGAGAGTGTAAAGAGGGCTTCAAACCACTTATTAAATGGTGACTTTAGGTGGCATGTGTGGCACTTGCCACATGTCACCATTTTACATACTCACCTAATTTATGTCCAATTTCTACTCCAATTTCTTCCCAAATTCCAATGGTTCAATTTAATAAATCCTAAAATCTTGTTTCTAAATTTTCAGTGCCATTGGACAGTAATTTTCAGTACCGGGAACCAATCAGTCCGCCACTTGGCAATTTTTTGGTCCGGAAATTTTTCCCGAAAGTTTCCAGAAAAATTCCTAAAATTCCCCAAAAATGTAAAACACATAACAATTCACTCCAAATAATTTTTCAAACATGAAATCATATTTGTCCGAAAAAGAATCACATTTAAGTACATATACCGGGAAATGTCATGAGTGCATGTACAGTCATTTTCATGTGCAAATTTTACTATTCACGTGTAAGGGTACGCATGAACATTTCAAAACAATTCTAAACAACTTTAGCCCGTTTCAACTTACTATTTTACCCTTCCTATCGGGGGTGGGATGTTACATCAGACCATTGAACTTGATTAGCCCATTTCCTAAAGCAAACAAATTAGTAGATTCTGCAAACATAACATATAGCTCACACATTAATGCTTTGAGTAAACCTAAATGGATTCAAACTAACTAATACACTTTGATTATGCATTTAAATTCTCCTTTGGGTGAAATTTAAATACATAGTTGTAACCTATTATGATGAATATACATAGTTCACTATAATGGACAATCAATCATATTCTAGTCAACATGTATGTTATCTTTGTATATACAATCATATTAACTAAATGTGTTGATAAAGTCCTTTTAATGTCATTAATTATAAGCAATGGTCCACCTTTGGGTGACCTCATAGCGTTATAATTAATTATCTCAATTGTTCAGTTCAACCTTTATATCATTTTAGCATCATATCATAATGAACAATTGAAACAATCACAATTAAATGATTAATATTTTTAAGCTAGGCCACTTTGGTGGCTAACAAGCTTTCCATGCAATGAACATTTAATTGGACAACTATCATACATGAAAAAATTTAATTTAATTAGATTAGTCACTTTGGTGACTAACAAACTTTACTAAACTGCCATAATGTCATGTATTACACTCAACATATAATAGGAAAATTTAATTCCAAACATTGCATAATATAAAATATTCAAAATACCAAATAAAACATATTAATATGGCACTAATTGTCAAAATTATATTATGCATAAAAATAAATAAATCAATTATGAATTAAACAGTCAGTTATGACCCATCACAAAAAATGGTTTTATACAGGGTCAAAGTCCATAATTTAATTATTTAATAATCAAAATTTCATAATGCAACTTGAATTAAAATCCTTAAAGTTAGGCCTAAAATCATTTAATAACCCAATGTAATCAACTAATGGCCCAAAGGTCCAAAGAAACACAAATATTTATCCAAAAAAATTAATTAATTGAGCAAAGGAATTAATTGGCCAAAGGAGCAAGACATTTGCATGCGTCAGCGTCTGCTCCTTTGGGCATATGATGCAAGGGCGCTCATCGTCCTCAACGCTGATTTCGTTTTTTCTTTTTTTAATATCGAAAACCATTTGTTTCTTACCCAGAGCATCTCTTGCCAACATGAGAGTAAGACATAGAGGATCAACGTTTGGTTTTTTGTATTTTCGATACTCTCTCTACCGTGTCTTACTCTCGCTCTAACCTATAACATAAACATGCATTGAACGGTTGGGATAGTTTTCAGGCCCAAAACGTCACGACGTTACGGGAAGTGAAGACCAAAATCAAATGGTTGTTTTGTTTCTTTTCCCAACCAAAATCATAATTTCGGTTCTCTCTACTGTGTATTTCTCTTACTCTAACACATACACATTACATATCATCACTAAAATAAAGCACGCAATTTACAGGATACAACATTATCATCACAAATACAACAAACAACCATGATAGACGGCAGACAACAATAATGCAACACCCATAGCTCTGATACCGATTTAGCAAAACAGTTTAATGGATCGATTTAATTTTATCATACCTGTATCTATGAATGTTTTGTAAGATGTTGATTCCACCTCTTCTTCTTTCTTTGATTTTTTAATCTTCATGGTACAGATAATGGTTTTTATAACCTTTCAATAAGTTTCTAAAACTTATATAGTCTTTCATTAATCATCATGTTCTTTCATTTTAAAAAAGAGAGGGAAAGGGTCTTTGACACATTTATATAAGATCCCGTTATTTAATACCCAATAACCATCATCTTGGATTTTTTTCATAGGACTCAAACTGTAAGTCACATGGGCCATTAAATATTCTAACAGTTTCATCAAAACACATAGGCTTACCAATAAAACTAACAAGAGAACTTAGGCCTTAGGAGTCTAATACTCAAGGGGCACATTTTGGAAGTTAATCCAAAGGGGCACACTCTGAATTTTTATGGTTTCTAAGTTGAGACTTGGCTGCTAGTTTTGGAGAAAGATGGGCTGATTCCCATAATGCCAAGGCCCTTCCTTAAGGATTTTGTGTGCTTTAGATTTGGTGGAAAATGTAAACAAAATGAGGTTATCCTCATATAGAAGCACATATGTCAAGCTCTTGCCTTTCCGGTGTTTATGTGCCCAACGGTGAATAAAGGAGAAGGGCAAGTAGGGGCACTTGCCCTCTCTGCATCTAAAAAATTTTAATTTAAAATTATTATTTTAAATTAAAATTTTGCCCCTATTAATTTAATTGGTGACAAAAAATAATAATAAAATTATAGATATATTAAGATATCAACTAAAAAGTAAAATCTGAGCCCATCAAGATTACTATTATTTGGGCCATGATTTTTTTAAATGAAAGCCTATAAATAGAGAGATAAAAACTACAAGCTTGACTTTTTTTGTTAAGATTTTTTACCCTTTTGGCTTCTTCATCACACTACTTTTTATCTTTTTGGCTTCTTCTTCCCCTAACTCCATAAGGACTACCACATCCAAAGCGAAAAACAATAATCTATATTGAACGCAATTGTAGAAAGGATTCCCCCATAGGCCCCACCCTATTCTACTGCTGATAGGTAAATTCACACTTCTTTTCTTTAGAAGAAGGTGTAGTACTTATAATTCAGAGATGGGTTCATCGTTCTTGTAAGTTGTAATAGAGTTGGTACAAGAGACGTTTAGGTTGTGTAGTAAGTATAATGTAAGTTGTAATCATGTGATTCATTGGAAAAGAAACGTTTAGGTTGATGTGGTGAAGTCAAAGGTCATTTTTAACTACAAAGAGAAGAATAGAAATTATCCTATATAACTAAACGGTAATATAATATGTTATTTTTTAAATCTTGAACGTAGTGTTTTTATATCTGCTGGGTCTTGACTCTTGTGTGGTAGGCTTACTTGGGTTACCTTGAACTAGCCATTATATCTAGTTTAAAGTGTTAAAGACTCGTGTAAGTATAAGTAGTAATTAGCATTGTGAAAATCTTTCTAAAACCAGGAAGGATTTTTGAAATAAAAATTCGTTACATCTATCCCTTTAGAAAGTGAAGGAAACATGATCATTAAATTTAAAGGTATAAACAATGGATGACCCAGTGGAAATGTCGAAACAAAATGACATCCCTTTTTAATGATGATAAAATTTACAAAGATAGATTATTATTATTACTAATAGATGATTGGTTTAAAGTTTCCAAGTAGTATAGTACATCCTTTTTCATATCAAGTCCAATCATAGTATATATGAAAATTTTACTTTTTGTTTGTATATTTCATAAATTTGCATATGTGTAAAGTGTTTTTCAAATCGTTTTAATTAGTTAATTTTTTTGTGAATAGATAATTTTTTTATTTATTTTGTATTCAATTTGTCCCTAATTACTTAACTTTGATTTCAGTTATGGACAAATTTCTCAAAAGACCTCTTACAAATAAGGATTCTAGCCCCAACCCTTTAAAGCATCCTCGTTTAGAAGTCAATTTAGATGATCTTCAGTCTGATCCAGGATTGCGAAAAAAAATTTCAGATTATAATCCTAATGACCGTGATAGAATACGAAGAGCATATTTGCAAAAAGGTCCATGTCAACCTTTTGAGCATGATTTTCCATAAAGAAAACTTTGAAATATTGATCGTAGATTTGTTCTATCTTGGTTTAAAGAATACGCCAATTGGTTAGAGTATAGTGTTACAAAAGATGCAGCTTTTTGCTTATGTTGCTATCTTTTTACGTCGGATATTGGAAGTCAGGCAAGTGGTGATACTTTTGTTACTGATGGATTTAACAATTGGAAGAAAAAAAGATAGATTTTATATTCATATAGGAGGTCTTAATAGCTCTCACAATATAGCTCGGAAGAAATGTCAAGATTTGATGAATCAGAAACTACATATTCAAGTTGCTTATACTAATCAATCCCACCATGCTCAAAAGGACTATCGTATCCAACTCACTGCATCAGTGGATTGTGTTCGATTCCTTTTACATCAAGGATTGGCTTTTCGTGGTCGTGATGAATCAGAGACTTCTAGTAATAATGGTAATTTCCTTCAACTTTTACAATTCTTGGTTGACCATAATGAAGTTACCAACAATGTTGTTTTAAATAATGCCCGCGAAAATCTCAAATTCATTGCTCCTGACATACAAAAGGATATTGTCAAAGCCGATGCAATTGAAACCTCCAATGCCATTATTAATGATCTTCAAGGTGGGTTATTTTCTATCCTTATTGATGAGTCTCGTGATATCTCAATCAAAGAACAATTGGCTATTGTTTTACGTTATGTGAATGCAAAAGGATGTGTGCTTGAGCGATTTATTGGTATTATTCATGTTAGTGATACCACCTCTTTATCACTAAAGTTTGCAATAGATGAATTGTTTTCAAAGCATGGATTGAGTATATCATCTTTACGTGGGCAAGGCTACAATGGAGCTAGCAATATGCAAGGAGCAATTAATAGTTTGAAGACTTTGATTTTAAAAGAAAACAATTTAGCTCACTATGTTCATTATTTCTCCAACCAATTGCAATTAGCACTTGTAGCGGTGGCCAAGAATCATATACATGTTGCTTTGTTGTTAAACACAGTCTCAAGCTTATCAAATATAGTTGAAGGTTCTTGCAAAAGAAAAGATCATCCTCGTGAGAAGCAATTTGGTCAGATTGTTGAAGGGCTGAAAAATGGTGAACTTTCAAGTGGTAAAGGTTTACATCAAGAAACTTCTCTTTAAAGACCAGGTGACATACGTTGGGCCACACATTATGGATCATTATCAAGCTTAATCGTGATGTTTGACTCCATAGTTGATGTTCTAGAGATCATTATGGAAGAAGGCATAACTTCAGAGCAAAAAGGTGAAGCATATGCTTTGCTTGATTCTATCCAATCTTATGAATTTGTATTTAGCTTGCATTTGATGAAAAAAATATTGGGCATCAAAAATGAATTATCTCAAGCACTGCAAAGAAAGGATCAAGATATTATCAATTCAATTTCTTTGATTAAAGTTTCCAAACAACGACTACAAATGATAAGGGATGATGGGTGGCAATCCTTATTTGACGGAACATCTTCATTTTGTGAGAACCATGATATTGTCATTCCAAATATAGATGAAAATTTTGTACATTGGGGAAGGTCAAGGCAAAATGCATAAAAAATGACGAATTTGTATCATTATCAAGTGGAATCATTTTACACTGTGATTGATATGCAACTTCAAGGGCTCAATAATCGTTTCAACGAGATAAATACCAAGTTGTTTATTTGTGTGGCGTGCTTGAATCCAAGTGACTCTTTTTATGCTTTTGATTAGCAAAAATTGATTTAGCTTGCTGAATTTTATCCTTCTGATTTCTTTAAGGTAGAGCTTATTACTCTTGGTGATCAACTTGATAATTATATTGTTGATATGCAATCTGATGATCAATTTTCGATATTAAATGGGATTAGTGATCTTGTCAAGAAGCTAGTTGAAACAAAAAGGATGTTGTGTACCCTTTGGTGTTTTTACTTGTAAGATTAGCTTTGATTTTGCCTATTGCTACTGCATCAGTGGAAATAGCATTTTCAGCAATGAAGATGGTGAAAAATCGCTTGCTCAATCGAATGGGAGATTCTTGAATGAATGACTGTTTGATCACATATATTAAGAAAGATATTTTCAATAGTATTGACAATGAGAAAATTTTACAGCGATATCAAAATATGAGGACTCGTAGGGAACAATTATAATAGGTTATATGTAAGAAGGTCAAGACAATGATGTAATTTTTTGTTTATCAAATATACAAATATTTGTATCTTTTTCAGTAATATCAAAGTACTTTAAATATTTTTCCCCACTCAAAATAATTTATGGATCCATCCCTGGGGAGGGGGTTTTTGTTCAAAGAAAAAAACTAACTAGTGTGGCTTCCCAATTCCTGGCTCCTACCTCTAAGTCTTCAAGCGCAGGACAGACAACAAGCACCTGCTTCCAGCTCTTTTTGAGGATTATAGGTGAGGTATGGAGGTTTAGGGCGAAAGGAGCCCTAAACTACGACTGGGGAGGAGGAGAGAGGTGAGGAGCGGGATGGCAAGGGTGGGAATTCCTCTCTGTCAACAAGAGCAGGAGTCGACATCTGTGTGAAACCAAAGCCAAAAAGAAGAAAGAAACAACTTTGGCAGTTGGAACCGAGCAAAAAGGCAGGTACAAAAATGGAAATCAGATAATGATGGGAGAAGAGAAAGGAAGGGGAAAGTCCAAAATGCGCTTGGCCTTTACCTAGAGTAAGGAGCCAGAGGGTGGGGTGGTGGACGGACAAAGGGGTGATGAGAGGAAGAAAATGGGAGTCAAGCAGAAGAGAGTACCAGAATCATGCAGGAGTGTCTCCGTGACTGTTCTCCAGCTTGAGCGTCTCCAGCTTGAGTGTCTCCATCTCTCACCTTTGAAGAGTATACAATGTAGCCATGCTATTATGTTTATGAGCACATGGAGATGTTATACCATGAATTATTTAACTATTTTGGAATAAATTAGGCAACTTTTTGGTATTTGTCATCCCATGCAGAATGACAGGCTTTGATTTGAGTAACGCTGAAGATAAGATTAAAATTGGAGAAAATAAGAGTAAACATCACTTTTATTCTTAAAAAGATACACCGAGTATAGCGAATAATCACCAATGAATAAGATATAATAATAGTTATAGGCCTAACAAGATAGGACCGGAACCTAAAACATCCATATAAATGATTTTGAGTGGTGCCCAACTCTTGTGAACACCAAAAGCAAGAGAAAATTTTGCAAATTTTCCAAAGAAACATGAAGAATAAGGAGAAGAATTAGACCTAGAAAGATTTGCCTGTAGTTGCAGATGCCCAAGTTAAGCACGCCAATCATACAAAGAGGGGCACTCGAATAAATTTGCTTGTTTGAGACGAGATTGGTAGAGAACGTATATTCCATCTTTACTCAATCCTTGTAGGAGTAACTTCTTAATTACTTGATCATTTATTAAAAAAATTATAGGTTGGCCAAAATTGAAAGAAACATGAGTAATCATAAACAAAATTTTTATTGATAAAACATTTTTATTAAATATGGAACATGAAGGAAATTATTTAAATTAAAATTGCTATGAATTGAGAAAATTGTACCCATATAGGATATAGGTAATATCCGTCCATTACCAACCTGTAGATAGTCATTACCATGATATTTACTTGCGATGCTTATGGTAAAAACATCAAGAGTAGTATGATAATTAGCCATGTATCTGGATACTAAGATGTTGGAGAATTGCTAGAAGAATATTATGGTGGGATGTATTATAGCAAAGGATATGATTAAGGATAAAATTAACCTATGTATGATTGTAGATTGTAGGGATGAAAGATACTGAGATTGATAGCGGCAACAATAAACCACATTTATGCGGTTCTTATACCTCTATATTTGACATGGTCCACGGTTCTTCAAGCACCATTGTTGTTGTTATTTCGAAGAGACCATGTTGGTCACGGAGAATATTATTATGGTAGAGCAGATGGCATGGAAAGAAGTAGAGCTGTGAGTTTTGCATAACAATGATATAAATTTCTTGAACAATAAAATATAATGATTTTTGATATGTGTGATCGAAGAAAGTTATAAATTGTTGATCAACATTGCATTCATTTCAAAAGCATAATTATAATATCTTAATGTAACATGACCATAAGTAAGTAAAGTAAGATCAGTGTCAACCAAATGTCTAATTTTCTTTACGGTAAATTATTCTAGTATGTTAGAATAATTTTTATAGTTTTTTGTATTCGCCACCCCAGCTAGAATGAAAGGCTTTAAGGCTTTAATTTGAGTCTGAATTTGAAATTGACGTAAGATTTTAAATTGAAGAAAACAATACTAAACATCACTTAAATAAATGGTCTTGAATGGCGCCTAACTTCTTATGAATAACAAAAGCAAAAGGAAGTCTTGCAAGTTTTCCTACAAAACATGAAGAACAAGGTAAAGAATTAGTCCTAGAATCTAAGTACTATTTTAGAAATAGTTTGTAGTTATGGATACTCTAAGTCGAGTATGATAATTACGCAAAGAGGGACAGTCAACCAAATTAGATTTCTTGAAATGTGATTAGTGGAGAGCATATAATCCATCTTCAGTTGGTTTTTGAGGGATTACCATTTTCGTCATCTGAACCTTTATAACAAAATATGTTAGTCAAAATTCAGAAATGAAATATTAGAAGTAAATTTTTGGACTGGTAAAATGTTTCTATTTAAATTGAACTAAGGTTGAGAAAATAATACTCGTGAGGATATTAATCCATGTCCACTGCCAAAATGTAGACAGTTATTACCATGTTATTCACTTGCAATGCTTATGGTAGAAAGATCACGATGACACAACTCTCACCGATAGGATTAGTGAGATTTGATATTAATATGATAGAATCAAGTTCTGTTTTATATTGACAAGTTTGATCTAAGAAAAACAAAAACAAAAATACACAAAATCATATGAATTGGCATGCTTCAGAAAAGAAGGATTAAGAGTAATAAGATCTTAAAGTTGATCAAAATTATCAAAATAGAAAAGACTGTTAGTTATTATAGAACCTAAAATAAGAGTTTCTCTATAAAAAAAAGGTGAAGAAAACTTGCTCCAAGTTAATTTGATTGAACAAAAAATATAAGTTCCTTCTTTACATTCATAGCATAGTTTTATATAGGGTTAATGCCCAAGAACATTAAATTCCTAAAATTTAAATTTTAAATCTAACGAAAGAATGACTTTAGTTTACTTCTGACTCTGGGACCTAATTATGTTCTATAACTCTTTTTTCAAAGCTTGCTTCTCTCTTAAATCAACATCATAGGCTTGACTTTAGCCTCTTGAAGTAACGAACTTGACTCCTTGTATAAATATCTACCATTAAGTCTTTGAGAGATTTTATGGCCTTCTTTGCTTTTACCCTGGTTAATGGTTCTCCAACATTCTTTAATAGATCTCCAGCAACTTCCAGCACATCATATGAACTATTAGCGACCTGTCTAAGTCCCTATTTGTAGCTTCCTTGTTTTAAAACTTGTGTAGCTTAAGTAGATTCTTGATTATCATCATTTCTTCTCTGCTCAAAATGATTTGTATTTAAATCAACACCTTTACCTACAAAATCAAATATTATTTGATGTTTAGCCAAGAATGCATCTCTTACATGTCCCACTCTTGCTACTAAACTCACTCCTTTTATCTCATGCTTATCTCTCATTTTCACTTTTCCCAAAAGACTTGAATTATCTGTATCTAAATAGAAGCTCAAAATTTAAAAACTAACAAAAATACAAGTTTAGTTTCAATCCAACTTCCAAATTAGGTGTTGGTTCTATTTTGGAAATCTATGCATAAACACAATGACAAGTCTGGCATCAGTTATAAGTTCAACTATGGCATTAGTTTGCTTCAATTCTTCCAATCCGTAAACCTAACCAAAGATCAATGTCACTTGAATCAACATCATAGTCTTAACTTTAGCACCTTGAAGTGGCAAATCTCCACTCTTTAAATAAAGATCTACCCTTAAGTCTTTGAGAGCTTTTTTGGTCTTCTTTACTTTACTCCTTATCAATGGTGCTTATCAATGGTCCTCCAACGTCTTTCAGTGAATCTTTAATAACATTTGGCACTTCGCATGAACTATTGGCAACATGTTGAAGCCCCTCTTCGCGGATTAATTACTTTAAAACTTGTATAACTCGAGTAGATGCTTGATTTACATCACAAAAGCAGCATGATAACTAGCCCCGGATACCAAGGTGCTAGAGATTATTGTAGGATGTATTGTGGCGAAGGACTTGAGGAGAAAATTGACCTATGTATGCTTACGGATTGTAAGGAATACAAGGTTGAGTTTGATAATGATGATGACAAACAACATTTATGAGGTTCTTATACTGGTATATCTGATATGGTTCACAATCATATAGAGCACCGTTGTTACTTTTTGTTAGGAATTTTAGACGTTCCAAACCCACACTCAAGGATATTTAATAGACAAAAATATCAAAAAATAATAACATAAGAGATTTTACGTGGAAACTCCCAAACCGGAGAAAAACCACGGGCACCGAGAAGAAAATCCACTATGTGAAAAATTCTTACAA
>JAOQMR010076639.1:0-16548 GCA_027563865.1 Erythroxylum pelleterianum | reverse complement strand
TGAGGTGGAGGGGTTGCCCGAGTCCTACTTAGTTAGTTGCTTCACGACAGGATTACGGACTGATATCTGCTTGGAAGTAAAATTGCTTAAACCGCGATCTCTCACAGACGCCATCAGTATAGCCCGGACTGTCGAAGAGAAAAACCAGTTCCAACGAAGTGGACGGATTCTACCAAAGGTTAGTACGCCTCTTCCGAAGAACTCTAGTTTCTCGAATCCTAGCATCATGGGTCCCGCTCTAACCCAAAGAAATAACATCCCGAATTTTCGAAGGCTCTCACCTCAGGAGGCAAAAGAGAGACGAGAGAAGGGGCTCTGTTTTTATTGTGACGAAAAATTCACCCTGGGACACCGGTGCTTGAAGCCACAACTATTCATGATTGGTGAAGCCGCTGATCAAGAAGAGGAGACAAGTGAGGATCTTGAGTTCCAATCCGGGGTTGATGAACCTATAGAGACAGAGGGGGTCCTGCCTGAAATATCTTTCCATGCCATAACTAGGATTCAACATCCCCAAACTCTTAGAGTCAAAGGTCGGATTAATAACAAAGAGCTCGTGGTACTCATTGATGGAGGTAGTACGCATAATTTTATTGAACAAAAGATTGCGGCAAGATTCGGCTTACCCGTAGATACCCACCGACATTTTCAAGTAATGGTGGCCAATCAGCAACGAGTAGATTGTGCTGGGATTTGCAAGGGAGTGCGGATGATGATTCAAGATTGTTTGATCGAAGTTCATTATTTAGTCCTTTTGGAGGCAACTTGTCCTGTTGTTCTTGGTGTACAGTGGCTAGCAACTCTAGGTCCAATTCTTACAGATTATGGACAACTCACTATGTCCTTTACAATAAAAGGAAGGCAACACGTTTTTCATGGCTTACAACAACGTGACTTAGAAGCTTTGACTCCTAAGGAAACAAATCAGTTTTGTAGCAGTAGTCTACAAGGAATGGGATTCTTCATCCAGTTGATATCCACCGAATTTCACTCTGATCCTACCCCACAAATCCCAACTGATTTGAAACAACTCTTATCACAATACCAACACGTCTTCAAAACTCCAACGACGTTACAACCTAAACGAAGTCACGATCACCGTATCCCATTGATTCCTAATGCTTCACCTGTGAATGTGTGACCATATCGTTACCCACATTATCAAAAATCAAAACTTGAAAAAAAGGTACGGGAATTACTTTCATCAGGACTAATCCGACCCAGCACTAGTCCATTCTCATCACCTGTCCTACCAGTACATAAATCCAACGGCGATTGGCGTTTCTGTATTGATTACCGAGCCCTCAATTCCATTACTGTCAGAGACAAGTTTCCCATACCAGTCATTGACGAACTCATGGATGAACTTTTAGGAGCTCAGTATTTCTCTAACTTTGACTTGAAGGTTGGGTATCATCAGATACGCGTTGGTGAAGCTGACATTCATAAGACGACCTTCTGTACTCATGAGGGACATTATGAGTTCATTGTGATGCCGTTCAGCCTCACAAATGTGTCGTCCACTTTTCAAAGCCTCATGAATGATGTGTTTCGTCCCTACCTCCGCCAATTCTTCCTCATCTTTTTCGATGACATCCTCGTCTATTCCAAGACATGGGAAGATCATCTCTAGCATGTCCAAATTGTTCTAGAGATTCTAAACAAGAATCGACTCTTTCCAAAGGAGGAAAAATGCGTATTTGGGGTAAAAGAAATTCATTACTTGGGGCACGTCATCTCTGCAAATGGTGTGGGACCAGATCCAACCAAAATCCAAGCCATCCGGGAATGGTCGACGCCCAAAACTGCTCGTGAAGTCCGAGGTTTTTTGGGCCTTGCTGGGTATTGCCGAAAATTCATCCAGGGATTTGGAGCTATCGCTGCCCCGCTTAATAAACTAATGGGCAAGGAGGGATTTAAATGGACAGATGAAACCGAAGCTACCTTCCAACAACTCAAGGACGCTCTCACCCATGCACCAGTTCTACGTCTACCTGACTTTAAACAGCCCTTTATTATTGAGTGTGATGCTAGTGATACCGGAATTAAAGCGATACTTATACAAGGAAAACAACCGATTGCTTATTTCATTGAAAGTCTCAAGGGTGCGTCATTGAAGCTCTCCACCTATGAGAAGGAGATGCTCGTCATTGTGAAAGTTGTACGCAAATGGCGACCGTACATGTCGGGCAATTCTTTTGTGGTCCGCACGGATCATAAAAGCTTGAAATTCCTTTTGGAACAATGAATAGTCACAGAAGCACAGGCTAGATGGCTGCCATAAGTTACTTGGTTATGAGTATAAAATCGAGTATAAGCAAGGAAGTCCAAACAATGCTGCAGACACATTGTCCAGGAAGGCTGAAGTATCGTTCATGGCCATCTCTAGTCCACGGGCAGAAAGGTGGGAGCTCCTGCAACATGAGTGCGAATAGGACCCATACTACCTTCAATTTGGAACTAATAAGGATGCTAAGAAGAGAGGACGAGTTTGGTTTCTACATGACAAGGTACTTCTTAAACCAAATTCTTCCATTATTCCAATCCTACTGTCTGAGTTACATGAAACTCCTACTGGGGGACATTTTGGGTTCTACAAAACATTGGGTAGGATGCGAACTGATTTCACATGGGATGGGATAAGGCAATGTATACACTCGTACATTAGAAGTTGTGATGTTTACCAACGCAACAAGGTCGAACACATGGCACCCGCTGGATTGCTGCAACCATTGCCCACACCCAACGAGATTTGGTGTGATATTTCTATGGATTTCATTGAGGGGCTGCCCACCTCACGAGGAAGTCAAGTGATTATGGTCGTAGTCGACCGACTCTCCAAATATGCTCACTTCGTTCCTCTGGCCCATCCATACGCTGCGGTAACGGTTGCAAAAGCATTTGTGGAAAATATAATGCGACTCCATGGCATACCAGCTTCCATTGTCACTGATCGTGACCCTGGGTTTGTGAGCACCTTCTGGAGAACTCTTTTCAACTTCAGAGAACCTAATTTAACATGGGCTCAAGTTATCATCCGCAAAGCGACGGACAGACAGAAGTTGTCAATCGAACCTTGGAATAGTACTTAAGATGCTTCACTGGAGACCAACCACGCAGCTGGAAAGATTGGTTTCCATGGGCAGAGTACAACTACAACACAGCCACCCACTCCACTATCAAACTATCTCCATTCCAAGTAGTATATGGAACTCCTCCGCCATCACTGTTGAGGTATGTGCCAGGAACAATGAGGGTAGCTGCAGTAGACTCTTATTTACAGGATCGTGATGCTATGTTGAGGGAGCTCAAACTAACTTTGCTTCAAGCACAAGATTGAATGAAAAGCTTAGCTGACCGTCATCGCCAAGATGTGGAGTTTCACGTGGGAGACTACGTGTATCTTAAGCTCCAACCTTATCGACAATCTTTTGTCGCATTCCGATCTTCCATGAAGCTATCACCAAGTTTTTATAGTCCATTTAGCATTCTATCTCGCGTGGGACTAGTGGCTTATAAATTGGAACTACCCGAAGGCTCACACATACATGACGTTATTCACGTCAGTCAGCTCAAGAAGCACCTTGGAGTTCTCTCTACAGCTTCTCCGCAGTTTCCAAAATCTTCTTCTGAGTCTTCGGTTATTCCAACCCCTGAAGTTGTTCTCAATCAACGCACTGTCCAGAAAGGTAAATATAGAGCTCGGGAAGAAGTCCTCATCAAGTGGCAGGGTTCACCTTCAGAAGATGCGACTTGGGAAGACTTGAGGCGCTTTAAAAAGACTTATCCAACTTTTTTTTCCCATGAGGACAAGGGAATTTTGACGGAGGGGAAAACTGATAGGGATGCGTGGAGTCATACGTGAGAAGGTAGAAGGATAGAGTTGCTGGTGGGCGCATGAATGAAAGCGTGGTCTTTGGTTACCTTAGGAAGTGGTCTTCGTTGTTTTCATTGTTACTTCGTTCTTCTATTATTAGTTGCCAATAAAAGAGGAGTTTGTTTCCTCTAGGAAGTTTGTCGTGGCTTAGTTGCCTTATTTAACGATATTTTGTTATTTAGTTGTTTTAGGACATCTACTATAAATAGGACTGTAATCCAACCAAAGGGAAGTTAAGAAATATCACAGATTAATTCAATCTCCCTACTGATTCTCTTCTTTATCTGTTTTTTTAATTCACGAGCATATCATCTTATCTTCAAGAGACACTATCACAATTGCAATTGTTCCAATGAATTCCAACATGTTCTTTCATCTAAAGATTGAAAGCTTTCAATCTTGCTTAGTGGCTGAAGTGAAGGACCTTTTATGGTTGTGACATTACCGCTATGGCCATTTGAATTTTGGTGGATTAAAACCTTTCATCAAAAGAATATGGTAACTATACTTCCTCAAGTTACTACCCCTTCCTAAGTCCGTGAAGAGTGTGTTGTTGGCAAACAAACTCATTCGCAATTTCCAAAGGGAAAGTCATGGCGAGCAAAGAATGTGCTGGAGCTAATGCACTCAGACATTTGTGGTCTTATATGTCCATCTTCTAATCGAGGTAAATGATAATTTATTACCTTCATTGATAATTTTTCCCAAAAAAAAACTTAGGTTTATTTTTCACAAGAAAAATTAGAAGCTTTCTCTGCATTTAAAAGCTTCAAAGTGCATGTTGAAAACGAGGTAGGAAGGCATGTTAAAATATTTCAAACAGATCGTGGTGGCCAGTATTGCTCCAAAGAGCTCACAGCAGCATATACACCATAACAAAATGGTGTATCTAACAGGAAAAATAGGAATATTTTGAGCATGGTGAGAAGCTCAACTTTTTTTTCTGTTCAAAATATGACACCTTATGAAGCTTGGAGTAGTAGAAAGCCAACAGTGGATCACTTCAGAATTTTTGGCCCATGTCCCAAACGTGCAAGGGAAAAAGCTTGATGACTGTCAGGTTCTTGATATTTCCGTAAATCAATGAAACAGTAAACAAGGCAATCTTCAACAGTTTGGATTGATTCAAAAAGAAGAATTACAAGCTTCAAAGGAAAAAAAATACCAGAAAGGGATGAGAGAAACAGAGAGAAATAGGGATGAGAGAGAGAACTGATAAATCATAACAGAATATTCATGACTCATTCTGGTACCATCATTGATCTATAAGAGCATCTCCAAGTGCGTGCAATTCTGCGTGAGGACCACAATGCTATTTCTTGGCACCTGACGTGTCCTTCCATGTGTAATCCTGCAATTTGATTGGAGGAAGTCCGATTCTATTGCTTCTCCTTACAACTGGTTTGTTGCTTGGGCCGATATCTTCACTAGGCTCTGATGAATTCATAACATTACCCCCACCATTGAGAATCAGCTTGTCCTCAAGCTGCAAGGTAGGAAACAGCTGCAGTAAATGTTCCTTATCCACCCAAGTGGCTTCAGAAATTGCTAAACCGTCCCAATGCACGAGCTATTGCTCAATCAGCTGAGTTGAGCGTTGAATGTGACGAGTCGCAAGAATAACTACAAGTTTCAGTTTCAAGGTAGCAGAGGAATCAACCATATCAAGGGGTGTCACTTGCTGTTCAGGTTTACCAAGGCATTTCTTGAGCAATGAGATGTGAAAAACAGGATGAATCTGAGCTGATTCCTGTAATTCGAGCTTGTAAGCTACTTCCCCGACGCAAGCGATGATCTTATAAGGTCCAAAGAAACGCCTCCCCAATTTACTGTGCCGCTGCAATCTGATCGAATTTTGGCGAAAGGGCTGCAGCTTGACATAAGACCAATCACCAACAGCTAAAGAGACCTCTCTATGATTTCTATCAGTAAACATTTTCATGCGTGCCTGAGCTCGACGCAAATTCTCTTTAAGCAACTTCAAAGTCTGATCTCTGTCAATCAAATGGCTGTCCACAAGTGTGTTACCAGAAGAGTTCTTAATGTACCGCACAAGTGTTGGTGGTGACTTGCCATAAAGAATCTGAAATGGAGTCATGCCAGCAGCTGTTTGAAAAGCAGTGTTATACCAATATTCAGCCCACGGTAGCATCTTCAACCACCCTTTAACGTTGTCAGCCACATAACACCTCAGATACATCTCCGAACATTTGTTTAATGCCTCCATTTGACCATCGGATTGGGGGTGATATGCAGTACTCATGGTTAAAGTTGTCCCCTGAAGCCGGTGCACTTCTTGCCAAAATTCACTGAGAAAACGTGCATCTCTATCTGTGACAATATCAATCGGGACTCCATGGAGACGTATGATTTCCTGAACAAAAACTTCAGCCACACTTACAGCAGAAAAATTGGTAGGCAATGGAACAAAGTGCCCGTACTTGGATAGTCGGTCAATGACCACCATAATCACGGACTTGCCCTAGACAAGAGGTAGTCCCATGATAAAGTCCATGCTAAAGCCTTCAAATACCAAGTCCGAAATGTTTAAGGGTTGTAATAAACCCCCTGGCTGCATGGTTGAATGTTTCATCTGTTGACAAATCTGACATTCAGTGACAAATTTCTTCACATCTTTTCTCATAGACATCCAAAAGAAATTAGCGGAGAGTCTATGCAATGTTCTTGTAATGCCGGCATGGCCTCCCGAGGGTGACGAATGGAACTCAGTAAGAAGTTGCTGACAGAGGTGAGAATCTGAGGGAATTACCAATCGACCCTTAAATAAAAGCAAGCCATCATTGAATACAAAACCTGGTAGACTAACAGGGTCCTGGGACAATTTCTGTTGTAATGTCAACAATTCACTATGCACCAAATTAGCAGCACGTAGTTCAGATATAACATCGAAAGTGACAGCCGAGAGAGCAAATAATTGGGAGCAAGGTACTCGTGATAAAGAATCAGCAGCAGTATTGAACTTACCAGGTCTATACACAATATCAAAATCATAACCAATGAGCTTTCCGAGCCACTTTTGCTGATCAAGGGTTTGGATAACTTGCTCAGTTAAATTCTTGAGCGGTTGCTGATCTGTGACGATTGTGAATTTGCGTCCCAACAGATATTGTCGCCATTTAGCAATGGCTTGTGTGATGACAAACATTTCCCTCTAATAAGTAGAGGCTTGTTGCATACGAACACTCAATTGCTGGCTGAAATAAGCAATTGGATGTTTGCTTTGTGACAGAACTGCCCCAATACCCGTCCCCGATGCATCAGTTTCTATGGTAAAAGGCAAGGAAAAATCAGGAAGCTTGAGCACAGGAGTTGTGCTTAATGCTCTTTTCAAATTTTCAAATGTCGTAGCAATAGAATCTGTCCAATTGAAATGGTCTTTTCGCAATAGGTCCGTGAGTGGCCCTGCTATCATCGCAAAATGGCGTATAAATCTTCGATAGTAGCTGGCAAGACCAAAAAAACCACGTATATCCTTAACTGACTTAGGCAGTGGCCAATTCTAAATGGCTCGGATTTTATCTTGATCTACTGCGACTCCTTGGTGGGAAATGACATGATCAAGGTAGGCTACAGTTTGCTGTCCAAACAGGCATTTAGACAATTTTTCCATAAAGTTATGTTCCTGCAGTGCTTCCAAAACCAACCTCAAATGCTCCAAATGTGCTGCACATGCGGCACTATACACGAGAATGTCGTCAAAGAACACGAGGACAAACCGACGGAGGAATGCTCGGAAAACATCATTCATTAGAGCTTGGAACGTCGAGGGAGCATTTGTCAACCCAAATGGCATTACGAGAAACTCGTAATGCCCATCATAAGTACGAAAGGTTGTTTTGCCTTCATCACCAGCTTTAATACGGACTTGATGATACCTAGCACGGAGATCCAACTTCGAAAAATACTTGGCCCCATATAATTCATCAAACAATTCATCGATCGAAGGAATCGGAAAGCGATCACACACCGTAATCGCATTTAATGCTCTATAATCGACGCAAAAGCGCCACGTTCCATCTTTCTTTCGAACCAAGAGAGTCGGTGACAAAAACGGGCTCGTACTGGGTCGAATGATCCCCTTTGCCAACATCTCTGCTACTAACTTCTCAATTTCTTGTTTTTGGAAATGAGGATAGCAGTATGGTTTGACATTCACCGGATGGCTATTAGGATTTAAATGAATAGCATGGTCATACCCTCGGAACGGTGGCAATCCTTTCGGTGGCTGAAAGACGGGAGAAAACTGGTTAAGAAGTGCAGCCAATTCCTCATTTACAGGTGGTTCGTCCACTGTCTGAGAGGGTACCAACTCCAATCGAAAATATTCTGCCACGGCCTTAATCCTTTCCAATCTATGCAACCCTTGAAATTGGATCACGTGGGCAACTGGAGCAGAGTCCCCAACCCAACGAACTGTGTTGCCATTAGCTGAAAATTCAAAAATCGAAGCTGCATAATCTATCATAACCGGGCCAAGTGTGGCTAGCCAATCAACCCCCAAAACCATGTCCCAGCCTTGAATCGGCAACACATAAAAATCCACCAAAATCTCTTGCCCCTGAATCACAAGCGGCACTTGTTTCACCATTCCGTTACAGACCAAACGCTCCCCACTGCCAACCAACACTGAAAAACTAGGTATAGCAATGATGGGGAAATTAAGGAATTTCACCACACGTGTCTGCACAAAATTATGAGTACTACCCCCATCGAGCAATACCTGAATGGATTTGTTGTGAATCGATCCTTGAAAGCGAAGCGTGGAGACGGAACAACCCCCAGCCAAGGCATTATACGAAATTGAGGAGTGTAGCTGTGAATTAAGATCAGCAAGGTCGGGTTCCCCTTCCGACGCATTTGCCGGAGGTGGTGGTTCAGGGTTGCCGGGGTCCGGAGGCTCACTGTCGTCAAGCAATAACAGCTACTATTTTGCCCGAAATTTGTGATCCCACGTATACTTTTCATCACAATGGAAGCAAAGCCCTTGAGCTCGACGATGGGCTATTTCCGTTGGCGATAAACGACGAAATGGAACTTTAGAACCACTAGGAAATGTAGTAGTAGCGGTGACAGTTGTCTAAGATGGTGGAGTCGATTGGGTTGTGGTTGGGATGAAGGGTTTGGGTGTTGGCAAAATGGGTCGAGAATTGCCCAAAGATGGTTTCACCTGGCCTCTCTCCAAAGCTATCTGTTGTTCGTGCAGCTGGGCCAAGGACATAGCCTCATCCAACGTAGGAGGCTTATGGATCAGAACATAATGCTTTATATCAGCTCTTAAACCCGAAATGAAACAATGGATCAAAAACTGGGCTGGCAAGTAAACCGTTCGATTAGTAATTGCTTCAAACCGTGAACGATATTCAACCACAGAGGATGTTTGCTGCAATTTTGCCAAAACTCCCTCTGGTTCTTCGAGGTCACGAGATCGGAAGAGTTGTAGAATCGTCGACGTGAAAGCCGACCACCCAGCTAATTGACGGTTGCGGTACATCCAGTCATACCAATCGGCCGCCGAATCATCAAGGTAAAAAGAAGAAATAGTCACTCGTTCCTCCTCTTTAATCTGATAAAAGTTAAAATAACGTTATGCCTGGATCACCCATCTATCAAGATTGACTCCGGAAAATCGAGCCATCTGAACCGGTGCCGGTTTACGGCATCCAAGTGGATTTTCCGATGATGAAGCACTCTTCGTGTCCCCTATTTCAGGGCCATATTTCTGAGTTCCCGTGCGAGCTAAGACTTCGTGTAATAGCTGTGACTGACTCTCAAATGCAGAAATCAGTGCATCCAGATCCCGTCGGAACGTCGTCTGAGTGTCGACGACATCCGTGATCTTATCATCCATCGCTTTCATCCTGGTATTATGCGGCTCCCCTTTCATCTCTACAGAGGCTCAATGAAAGCACCAATGTCAGGTTCTTGATATTTCCATAAATCAATGAAACAGTAAACAAGGCAATCTTCAACAGTTTGGATTGATTCAAAAGGAAGAATTACAAGCTTCAAAGGAAAAAAAATACTAGAAAGGGATGAGAGAAACAGAGAGAAATAACGATGAGAGAGAGGACTGATAAATCATAACAGAATATTCATGACTCATTCTGGTACCATCATTGATTTATAAGAGCATCTCCAAGTGCGTGCAATTTTGCGTGAGGACCACAATGCTATTTCTTGGCACCTGACGTGTCCTTCCATGCGTAATTCTGCAATTTTATTGGAGGAAGTCTGATTCTATTGCTTCTCCTTACAGCTGGTTTGTTGCTTGGGCCGATATCTTCACTGGGCTCTGATGAATTCATAACAATGACAAGGTTGAAAATTGTGTCTTCCTTGATGTAAGTGATGTATCTAAAGCATACAAATTATTTAATCTACTAACAGGGAAGATTGTAATCAATACGGATGTTAATTTTGATGAAGAAAACACTTAGGAATGGAATAGACAGCAGCCTACCCAAGTTTTTTCTTGATAATTTGGATGCCGAGGAGCAAAATTTAATGACTTGTATGCCTAAAAATTCAGCTTCAGTAATTGCTGAAATTTCTGCAGGAGATATTAGAGCCAATGAAGACGAAGCTTACTATATTCGTCAAGTCAGAAAAAGACCTACTTGAATGTTAGATTATGAGGTAATTGGAATTGAAGATGTAGTCACTCATTTTACTTTATTTTCAAACTGTGATCCTACTACTTTTGAAAGTTTTGTGATAGAAGGGAAATGGAGAAAAGCAGTAGATGATGAAATCGCTACAATTGAAAAAAATGATACTTAGGGAGCTAGTTGACCTTCCAAAGTGACACAAGACCATTGGAGTAAAATGGGTCTTTAAAACAAAGTCGAAAGAAAATGGAGAAGTTGACAAGTACAAAACATGTTTGGTTGCTAAAAGGTATAAGCAAGAATATGGCATTGACTACACAGAAGTATTTTCTCCGGTTGCAAGGCACGACATAATTAGATTGGTCGTTGCATTGGCTGCACAAAACTCTTGGCCTATTTTCCAGCCCGATTTCAAATAATCATTCTTGCATAGATACTAAGAGGAACATGTATTTATATAATAACCCTTTGGTTATGTCAAAACTGGTAATGAGCATAAAGTATACATCTTTCTCAAAAATACCGAACCCTAACAAAGGCTTTTACCAAAAAGTCAATTATTTATATAAAAAGACTGATTTTCTTACTATAAATTTACCATTAAGCAAATCAAAATTTATTAGAACGTTTTAATAGATTTCTTCTCTCAACCTAAAAACTTTATTAACCTCATCACTCCTTTCAAATTCATTCGTAGCTGCCTTCATTTCTAATTTTGAAAATTGCTGAACTCATATTTAGATTACACTTTTACTAAACTTTGGGACCGTATGCTAATACTAGCTGTATCTCATAATTCGTAGTAAAGATTCAACTAGGTTTGCCTCGAGTCAATATTCTTATGAGCATCCTTGATTTTTTCTACTGAATAGATATGCATGAAATCCTTTACTCCTCAGTGAAGTAAAGATGAAAGGATACATAGATTATCAAAACTTTAGTACATTTCATAGTTTGAAAAGGATAAAATTAAAACAAAAAATAATCACTTTCGATTAACTACTTTACCCCATCTTGTTAACAGGTTCGTTGCCAATTTCATAACTTCTTATACGCAACAAAAAAGAAACAAATACATTGAAAGAATAAACAAATATTCAAAAAACGTAACTCTCCAAGACCTCAGTCATATACTTGTCCGATGATTGATTAGTTTACGTTTTATCATAAACTTTCATTAATTAAAAGTTTTTTTAATGAAATAAAACATAAGATAAAATTTTTTACTTTCACCCCATTTAGTTTTATTTTATTATAAAACCCTCGACTAAAATATGTTACCCCTAAAGTAAATATGACCTAAAGGAATCTTCGGACTCGTCGTCTTCATCGTCATCTTCGTCTGTCTTGTGAGAGAAAGGTATGAACAGCAGAAATTGTTTCTGTATTTTGTATTTCGTATTCCTTTCATGTCACTGTAAATTGACGAGAGAGAGTATATGTATACAAGACTGAAGATTGATATTACAGCTGTAAAGAATATATACAGTTACAACAGAAATAACAATATCACGAGGATGAGATATCTTCTCGAATGTGTGTATTAGTCTTAGACTGATGGGCCTGTTGGATGTTTTAATGGAGTGGGCTCTTTCATCTATTATGTCTCACAATCGTCTGTCTTCCTCCTCCATACTGCATCATAAACACCACCTCCCTCTAAATAAGAATTGATTAATTTTTCTTCAATAACTCATTAGTAAAAATCACTTCCCATTTTTTTTCTCTTCAATCTTCGGCTTCTTAGATTGTGGTTGTTCCGTTGCAAACGAATCATAATAACATAGAAGAGTTATTATTAATTTGATACTAACATGGAGAAAAAGTTAACGATGCTTTTTCAGATTCCGGAGCTCTTCACACAGAGGTTCTCGCCGCTAGAGATCAGATTATTGTTTCTACGACCTAATTTGGTTCTTGTGTCCCACAGTAAGGTTCAGCGATCCAAAGAATTTGAATAATACCTGAGTACAACCTTTGGCTTAAGCGTTCTTTTGCAGTCCCCTCCCAACTTTATCCACCATCGCTTCTTGAGATGATACAAACGATCAACAACAGAGAACAAGAGAAGCAAGAGACAGAAACATAAAATAAGATTTCTTAAGTTTTTTTCGTTTCTTCTTGATTGCTCTTCCGAAACATCTGACCGCATTCATAATAGAGATCGAATTCGATTATAGGACAACAAGATAGTAAAGTGCTAAATGAAATCAAGGAAACAGAGAGGAAAAGGAAATGGAAGATGAAGAAGACGATAGAATCAAAAAAGAAGAGCCAAGAAAAAGCAGGATTTCAAAATAGAGGGAAATGTTTTCTACGACGCCGTTCATATTTTAAAGATCCAGTTCAAAATATTTTTTAAAAACCTTCTTTATTATAATACTGTGAAAAGTGAAAACATTACATTTTACGGGTTACCGAATTTCACAACTCTTTGCATCAACAACAGTAAGTAGCTTTAACCAGAGATCGTAATGGATTTGACTTCAGGTTTCTTCACTCCCTCCTTAGGAACAGTGACGGTAAGAACACCATTCTCCATAGACGCTTTCACCTGCTCCATCTTGGCGTTCTCCGGAAGCCTGAACCTCCTCAAGAATGTCCCACTGCTTCGCTCCACGCGATGCCACCTGTCGTTCTTGTCTTCCTTCTCAACGTTCCTCTCCCCACTGATTTGGAGCACTCTGTCGTCCTCGATCTCCATTTTCACTTCCTCTTTCTTGAGACCTGGGAGGTCCTCCTTGAACACGTGAGCCTCAGGTGTCTCCTTCCAGTCTATGCGAGTGTTAACGAAAGCAGAGTTCTCCCGAGGAATGAGCCAAGAAGAAGAAGGAAAACTAGAGTTCCTAAATGGATCCCATGAATCCATTGCTGAAAATGGGTCGAAGACACTGCTTCGTCAGTTACCGAAGATGCTTGCAATCACCGACAATTTCCCTAACTGAGCTTCAAGAATATGAACTGTTCGTAGGTTAAGGAAAGAGAGCTGATAGGTTAGCAACGAAAGAACTAATATGAAATTCTTCTTTATCATATTGATGGCAAACTTGGGATAGTATGTAGTATAAACAAGCAAAAGTAATCGAGAGCAACACAAAATATGAGGCAAGGGATGATTGTATTGATTCTTTGAGTACAACTTTCTGGGAAATTTAATGAAACAGTAAATGAGGGAATGGGATGAGAAAAGAAAGAGAATTAGGTGAGAAAAAGAAGTACTATATTCATGAGTAAATGCATAACCAATTTGTTACAGAGAATCTCCCTTTTATGCCAAGTGATCACCGCCTGTGTGCAAAACCATTTCTTCGGGCTGCTGACTAGGACTAGAGAACAAAGCCATCCAATTTCTTTGATAGCATCCTGGGCCTGTTGCCTCTTCTCAGCATTGGTTGCTTAGCCTGGACTTGCTCGTTGGGCTCACACACAACATAGTACAGGTATTTATAATTGAGTAGAGAACAAGTTCTGGCACATTCTCGTCCTTTAGCGTTGGGCTTCCATTAGCGAAGCTTCTAGAAGAAACCTAGATCCAGGTAAAGCCCAAGACACTGAAATATAATTTACTTCTTTTAGCCACAATCCACAAAATATACATGATAATTTAAAATTTTGTATTTTATTTAAACATCTAACAGAAACTTTAAAATCTAAATAGCTCGACTTAAAATAGGAAGTGCAGCCAGAAATTATTTTTCATTGATTATTCCTTTTTTATTTTAAAATCTAGTTAACTCTCTAAGACTCAATCAACCGAGCCTAGTTTTCTAGGACCCGACTTGGCTCGAAGTCCGACAAGTAATGATCATTTTGCTTAATGTCATTGTTTTTAAATAATAATAATCAAGCCCGAGCTTCATCAGAACTGTCTCGAGACTCGATCGAGCCTAAGAGAATAGAGATCGGGCCGTCCAGAGCCAACTTGACCCATTATTATCCCTAAGTAGGTTGTGAAAATAAAAATGGACAAATTTTCAATTATTATAAGGTGTAATGAAAGGACTTTTAGCAGTTTAAAGATTAAGAAAAGTAATAAGTTAGCCAAATTTTCCATTTCTCCAAAACAAAAAGAATTGCAAAATAATTTTTTGTAGATATAAATCTTGATAAATAAAATTAGTATCATTTATTTTAAAACTACAGATAATAAATAAAATTATAAACAACCTTATCAATGAAACAATGTGTGCAGTGTTTATTTTTAATTAAAATAACCAAAGATGAACTTACAAAACGTTTCTGAATACAGGAGCATCCAATCACGTGACAGTTGATATAAACTCACTAACAAAGGTGGTGGATGTCTCCTTTTGTCCCATTGGGTTGCCCGATGGCAGAAATACTATTGCAATAAAAGAAGGGAAAATAAATTTTGGCAAAGACTTTGTTTTACATATTGTGTTATATGCGCCTAATTTGACATGCAATCTTATTTCAGTATTTCAATTGATACATGATTCACAATATGCAGTCACCTTTTCAAATAAATTCTGTGTGATACAGGACCACACTTCAAAGACAGTGATTGGAGTGGGTGAACAGCTGAACGGATAAGTTGATGCATGCGACTTTAATAAGTTGTTCGTAATTGAAGCTGATGCATGCGACAAAGGTATAGGCGCGGTGCTCCAGCAAGAAAGCCGTCCGATAGCTTTCTTGAGCAAAGCATTAGCTCCCAAGCACTAGGGATTATCCACTTACGAAAAGGAGTTCCTCGCCATTATCAAATTAGTAAAGCATTGGCATCACTATCTGAATGGGAGGTTCTTTTGAGTCCAGACGGATCACAAAAGCTTAAATTACTTATTGGAGCAAAGGATTTCCACACCCTTTCAGCAGAATTGGCTTCCTAAGTTGATTGGATATGACTTTGAGGTTACTTATCGGAGTGGAAAAGAGAACTTGGCGGCCGACGCGTTATCCAGAGTCTCGAGTCAACAATCACTCACAATGGCGGTTTCGCAATTACAAGCCACCCTGATGGATGAGATTAAGGCTGGATGGGAGGAGGACAAGACCATTAAGGATCTCATTGAGAGGTTAGAAAATACAGACAACCCTACGGGGAATTACGAATGGCGACAGGGAATGTTGAGATGGAAGGGAAGGATAATGGTCAGTTGCAATAAGGAGCTCCGGAAAAGGATCATAGCCATGGCACATGACAGCCTGCAAGGAGGCCACTCTGGGGTTACAGCCACAATCAAGAGGATACAGAATTTGTTCTGTTGGAAGCAGATTGCTAAGGATGTAAGGAACCATGTGAAGAACTGCGTAACTTGTCAAAGAAGCAAATACGACCGTGCTGCTTATCTGGGTTTGCTACAACCCCTACCGGTGCCAAATGGATGTTGGAAGGAGGTCACCATGGACTTCATAGAAGGGCTACCACCATCCCAGGGAAAATCGTCCATCTTCGTAGTCGTTGAGTTTAGCAAATATGCGCACTTTACGACAATTAAGCACTCGTACACCGTTCAGGAGATAGCTCAGGTATTCATGGATCACATATTCAAATTGCATAGGATGCCTGAATGTTGGACCCCGAACTTGTTTTAGAATTGTGAGTTAAAAATTTGACACGAAAAGAGAAATTAGTGGTGTATTAGTCTTGTGAGAATGTGAACGGTTTTATGAGATTATGATTGAATGGCTTTATGAGATTACGATAGGAAAAATGTGTGTAAACCTTTGTTAGTGATGGTTATGATTCATGATAGCCTAAAATGGTGTTTTGAGTTATATGGAATTGGAATTGAATAAATTGTTTTTAATGGAATTGAAAAGCAAGAAATGATTTAGTGAAAGTGTTAAATTTTGGAGAATTGAGATAGTTTGACTTTTTAGAGTAGAGAGTTGACTTTTTGATTTAGTTAGAATTTGAGAAAATGCTCTTCATGAAAATGGTAGCTTTTGTTGAAAGCTTTCTGTCGCTATAAAGAATGAAATTTTTCGATATCGGGAAAAAAGTGTGAAAATTTGTAGAATTAAGGAAAGTTTGACTTTTTGAGGATGAGAGTTGACTTTTTGATTTAGGCCAAA
>JAOQMR010076609.1:0-16556 GCA_027563865.1 Erythroxylum pelleterianum | reverse complement strand
TAAGATTAATCTCATTTTCACTAAACAAATTAGTATTGAGTTAATTAGAAAAATAAACCAACGAAATTAGTTTATTTATAAGGTAGTTCATTTTTCTTAAAAAATGTCTAAGTAATTAGACACTTATTTCTAATTTAAAGTATAATTGAACTAATCAATTTCTTTTGGTATTATATTTTAGAAACTAATTTAATTAACTAATTTCTAATTCATTACATTATATTATGTATAAGTCCAATCTAATGTGGGCCACGAATAATTATTGAGTGCATATAACCCTCAATAGCCCAAAACACAAACAAAAACCAACCAGCCCATAACACAAACTAAGGAACCAGTCCAAAAACAAATGCATTTGGGCTTGGGAGGAAGCCCTTTCGTAGGAGGGCTTGATCTGGCGCGTGCAGTGCATGCGCCAGCCTTTCCATCAAGGGCAGCGTCCAGCACTGGACGCCAGACGCTGGGACTCCATCATCTTCCTCCTGCTCCTTCTTTTGGTTCTCTGCTAGTTTCTTCTTATTCTTTGCTTTTTTTTAATTTAATGATTCAGTCGGAAATTCATTCAAGCAACAATTTAAAACATAAATCCAACATAACAAACACCCGTTTTCTTCATAAACATCTCAAACTCAAATCATCAAGGATTTGTGATTTATGCCGGAAAACAACATTCCAGAAAAATAAAATATATCTATGTTGCTTTCATCCTCTTTAATCGATGCTTTCTTATAAACATGAAACATCCAACAACACAAAGGAAAGACACGAAGACGATAAAATCATTTCTTACTGAAAAATAATTCGTGGTTTGCAGATTTACAGTGGTTTGAAGATTTACGATAAACAAAAACAAATGTAAACCCACAATCAGAACAAACATAAAACCTCCAGTGCAAAGACAGACAACACAACATATCTATACGGTAGAAAGTATAACAAATCATGCTTTCATGGATAACGTTTAGAGTGAGAAGGAACTTGCGGAAACAGAGGCATACATGACGACAAGTGCATATCAAAGTTTAACACAGAGTTCTCAAGACGCATGCATATAACATAAATATTTAACCAGATGCTCTGATACCAATGTAAGGAAAAATATGAACAGATCATATACCATAGGATCGATTGTATATGCGTGGAAAAACAAAATCATACATACTTGATGATTTGTTATGTTCCACTGGTTAAAGAACGCAGGCGTTTCCCAGAAAGCAAATACAGAGTCAGTTTCCTTTTTTCATCGAGAGAGAGACAATCATCTGTTGTCTGTTATGTTTAAAAACATCTTGCACCTTTAACTGCCTTTGGTAGTTATGTAAGGGACAATTACTTTAACACCCCTCAAGGGTGTATATTATTCATCACCACCCCTTACTCCTTGGATACCTTATTATCGGTGGTCTCCTGAGGATGTCAATTATATCCTCGTGTTGGCCTAGGAGCCTCCTATTTTTGGTGGAGCACGTATACAAGTTCTTTGAATTGCTCTAATAGGTTAAAGAATATGGCCCCCAAGATGGGCCCCTAGATTTATCATGCTCTCCTTCTGACTATTATATTCTTATTGTTAGTGATTTTTGTTAGCTCAAGGTTTATGATTAACGATTTTGATAACTGTATAATGCTTGAAAATTCAAAATGTATTTATTTTCTTGTAAAATTAACAGTCTTATTCTCAAAAGGAAAAAAAAAAGAAATACGCTTTCTTTCTTGTAGGAACCTTCATTATGATCTTACTTTGTTAGAAATGGTTTGTCCGAAAGGATTCCACTAATTATAAAGGTCATATATTAGTTCCGTGATTACTGGAAGATTTTTTAGGAAATATGACATCAAAGTTATTTAGATTTATATCCATCAAAGTTGACTAAAGATGTAAGTGAAGTAACGGTTAGTAAAAATTGACTATTTAAGGAAGAGCAACAGTACTTGTGAAACAAAAGGAGACGAACATACTCAAACTTTCAAAACATTTTAGCAGCATTCTTATTCTTGAGATTCATATTGTTCTTATCGTGCCTTAGAAAGTGAAATTACTCTATCAAAAAAGAAATTGTTATTTGAGAACTTTTGATCTTATACTTTATTTTTTTTGTAAGCTTTTAGAAACTAATTATATACTTTGAGTGTAGAAAGTTGGAGAATCTTAAAAAACATGTACTTGTGAGCTTAGAAAGGGTCGTCAAATTTAATACACGAATTATTATAGTGAAATACTCAAGTAAAATACTTGGGGACTGGACGTAGGCTTAGGTTGTAAGTCGAACTAGTATAAATCGATTGTGTCCTTCTTCTCTCTCTCTCTCTCTCTCTCTTTCGCATTATATTGTGTGTGTTCATTTCAACAAGAGGCTCCTTCACTTTTATAAGAGGCTCCTAATGTTTTCAACTTGTTGACGATTACTTTCATTTTTAACGGACGCCTTCTTTTTATTGTTTTCAAAAGAATTTATACTTTAGCAAGCTCCTGTCGTTTAACAAGCTACTATCGTCTAACAAGCTCCTATTGTTTTAATTTTTAACAAGCCCCTATTTTTATATGACTTGAAAGTAACTTACAAAAAAAATTTATAAAGTCATACACAATTCACCCCCTCTTGCTTGTGTTTGCTTTATCATTTAGTATCAGAGCAAGATTTCACATCTTTGTGTTTTACAACAAGTGATAGATCATGGCAAATACTTTGAGAAGTTTTGAAGGACAATCCATCTCAAAGCCTCCTTACTTCAATGGAAACAACTACTTATACTAGAAAGAGATAATCACCATATATCTCTAATATGTAGATATTGAAGTATAACAGGAAAATTAAAGTTGGTGCTACAATTACCACTTTCGATAATGTAGAAATATGGACTGATGCTAATAAGAGAAATGCATAAGTAAACGCTAAGGCAAAACATCACCTGATATGGGCTTATCTCCAGAAGAATATGAAAAGACATTCTACTGCTCTACAGTAAAAGAAATGTGGGACAAACTCCAAGTTACCTTTGAAGGAACCAATGAGGTAAAGAGGTATCAAATCCTAATACGATCCAAATATAATATATGAATCATGGCGATTTTCACATTCTCCCACTTGGTCCATACATTTAACTTGGTATCAAATCCTAGTCAATCCAAATATAATATATGAATCATGGCGATAGGTTCTCTAATAGTTAAGTATTATCTTCCATATATTACAATATACTATAATTGGATCAATCCGAGTGTGGTAACATTACTTAATGAATAAACTCAATGTTTATTTCAGATCCAAAATTATTAATTTTCTCAAAATTCAATAATGTGCACCATATATAATATGAGAAAATATTCTAAGAGTTTCATGAAAACAACATTGGTCATAAAATGAAATCTATACATAGAACTCAATCCCATTCTATCAACTTGATCCTTAAACTTCATTGGTGGCATGCCTTTTGTTAAAGGATCAGCTATCATCAATTCAGTGCTAACATATTCAATGACCATTTTCTTGTCCTTAACATATTCCTTTATAGATAAAACTTAATGTCGATGTGTTTACTCCAATTACCACTCATTTTTTTTAGTTAGAAAAACAAGAGCTGAATTGTCACAATATATTCTCAATGGCCTAGAAATGAAATCCACCAGTCTTAGCCCACATATGAAACTATTTAGCCATACCTCATATGATGTAGCCTCAAAACAAGAAACAACCTCTGCCTCTATGGTGGAAGTAGTAGTCAAAGACTGCTTGACACTCCTCCACGATATGGCTCCATAGGCAAACATGAAGATATAACCTGATGTTGATTTCTGTTAATCAACACTCCTAACAAAATCTAAATTTGAGTGCCCTATTACATGCAGATTGTCCGTTCATCTGTACATAAACATGTAATCTTTGGTCCCTTTAAGGTGTCTCAATACTTTCTTTGCAACTCTCCAGTGATCTAATCTTGGGTTACTCTAATATCTGCCTAACATTCCAACGGCAAATGTAATGTCAAGTTTTATATAAAAACCTAAGCATATATCAAGATTCCGACAACAGAAGTGTATGGAATGTTTTTCACTTTTTTTCTTTCAAAACCATTTTTCAGGCATTGGTCCAAATTGAGCCTATCCCCTTTCACAATAGGGGCTATACTAGGTAAACAATCTTTCATCTGAAATCTCTATAAAACATTATTAATATAGATTTTTTAAGACAAACCCAAAATACCACGAAATCTGTCTCTATGAATCTTAATGCCAATGACATTAGACACATCACCCATGTAACATCCCATTCCCATATTAAGAGCTAGAATCCAAAAATACGATACATATGAGATCAATGAGAGATTAAGAAAAAATTACATTTTTCATGCTCATGCATATTGTTAGCATACACGCACGTGAATTTGATTTTTTGCACACTAAAATGATTTGGACATGTATTCATTGACATTTTCTGGTATAATTGATCTATAAATGTGATTATATTGGAAATTGTGAATTATATGTGTTAACAACTGAGTTGGAATGTATAAGTAGTGAATTATAAGTTTTGACCAAATTTGGAAATTTTCTAAAATTTGAGGGTAATTTTGGACTAGAAAAAATGTCAAGTGACAAAACAATTGATGAATGGTTGTAGAAATAAGAGCCAAATGGCAATGGAAAATTTAAAACGTGACATTAAGATTTAATGACAAGTGTCATTGAAAATTTGGAAGAAAATTGGTTTGAAAATTGGAGATAAATGGATTAGTTAATAAAAGACCAAGAAGAGACCTTGAGAGAGTGACAAGTGGCAATTGACAAATCACTTGCCACACCATATGTTAAGTCACAAAAATGTTAAATGAAAGACCATATTGTGGTCTTTCTCCTCTCACTCATTATGCTAGTTTCATTTCCTCATCTTCTTCATTTTTTCTTCATTTCTTACTAAAGACCTAACCTACCATCCTTGAATGATGATGCACATGTGAGAGAAGAAAACCAAGGATATTGGAACCCGTTTCTGGAATCCAACTCCTCAGAAAAACATAACACCTATACTCTTGCTCTGATACCACTCATGTTGGGCACCGTTTTCGGAACCCAACTCTTCAGAATACCATGCTTACATACATAAATGAACTACTTAAATCTATCATTTCATTTTTTTAAGCAACAGAGTTTGAAACACTTTGTTTACAAATCAAAAGCCACGCCATTGGCTTATAACTATCATCAACTCCTTTTCTTGCGGAAAATCATAAGACTCTCAAAAAAAATTTCATCACCCTTTAATACAAAATTACAACTAATTTCATCATTCCCATTTCCATACCCTCAAAAGAGTTTTACAAAGTTATACTGGACTCTCAAGCCACAATACAACATAATATGAAATCTCAAATCACAAAAGTTACAAGAACTACAAAAACAATAGCAAAAGAACCAATTCCTTTAGGCTCTCAAAACTTGATCTTCTAGCTATAACCTGAGGATGGGACAGAGAGGGGGTGAGCTTAACAGCTCGTGGGAATAGTTTATAACAAAAGAATAAGCAAAAACCTTGAAAACATTTTTTTCTTTTTTTCTTGTCTTAGAAATCTTTCTTTGAATCCTAAAAATGCTTACTTTTCAAAATTCTTGTTGTGCAGGCAAAAATTCACAACTTACAAAACATGAATGCATCAACTTAACAATGCATAGATACAATGCACAACAAATGGCTCGAGGGTATCAAAGGTTCTTTCATGCTGTTCCTCTTGCCTCTCTTGATCCCTTTATACAATAACCAAAAATCTCACTCAATAGGGTTTTCAATTGAAAATCCCTCAAAGCTCAAACACTAAAATTGGTTCTAAAATTCTTAAACCTAAACATTTTTATAAACTCCATAAACTAAAATCCTTTCAAAAACCCAAAAGTTTCAAAATGATCTTACCTTCATTCTTCACCAAATGAAGGGATCCTTAGCTCAAAGGAAAGCTCTTGTCTTTCTCTACCTTTTTCTCTTCTTGAACAATCTCAAAATCTCTCTTAAAGGCTAAGGAAATTAAAACCCTAGCTTATTCTCTCTTCTTTCTCTCTCTTCATGACACTCCCTTCTCATCCACACATTTTGTTTCTCTAGAATCTTCTCATTCCCGTAGTGCTTCTCCATTTATAAGCAAGACAACACTTCTTTTTATAATTACGCCATTAATGAGTCCAAAAAGTCCATTTTATCCTTCCTTATAAGCTTATGTTCTTTTAAACTTAAGTGTCTTGCCAAAAATAACCTTGAACATTTTAACATAACACTTTCTTTCAGAAAAGTCCCCCACTGTCTCAAGTTTCTAATGGCACCGAAATCATTCCATTTAGTTCATAGATTCAAAAGATATACTTCAAATATGTTTGGACTGCTCTTGTCCATAACAATATACTATATGCAACTTCCATCCAAAACTTGAAAGTCTTAGGAACTGAATTACAATTTACTTCCTTCAGTTACTTTGTAGCTCTATGTTTCTAGTTTACCACAAATCAGAAAATAATCTAATTTACGTTTCTACATATCAAGAAATCATTAAAATACTAGAGCATATTCAGTGAAATAACACCAGTTCATATCCTTTAAAGGCACACTCACTATACCCATCCAATTTTTTTCACTTAATCTCTCTCCATACATTTCAGATAGCTTTGATTTTTGGAGGAGATGTAGAGAAAAGTCTTATGAATCCAATGGTTCAAGAATCAGCCATTTGGAGGTCTAGATAAGAAGTTATGGCCAAAAGACTCCAACACGTTTAGGCCCTCACTTGTAATGTAAATGTCTTAGTACGAATGCCATAACTTTTGGTACAGATGTTGGATTGACTTCATTTTTGGACCATTGGAAAGAGGAATTCTAGATCGAAAACTTTTATGAAGACCTCAAAGGTCAATTCCATCGTCTAACTTTAGTATCGTCTCACTTTTCTTCCGTTTACCTTCTATCGTTCACTTTTCTTCCTTTCACTTTCTATCGTCTGCTTTTCTTCCTTTCACTTTTTTTGCGTCTGCTTTTCTTCCCAGAACGTCTCTACTTATAAGAATCATAACTTTTGACTCCGATATCCAAAATTTTCATACTATGTACTGTTGGAAAGATAAAAAAAAGCTCTACAACTTTCTAGAAGGAATCAAAAACAATTTCGGTCCATAAAATGGTCAAAAGTTCACGACAAAGTGACTGTTCGTTAATTTCACCCTAAACAACATTAGAACTTCTAAACACCATAACTTTCTACTCCTTTGTCCAAAAATTCCGTACATTATAACAACGGAAAGATAAGAAAAAAATCTACAACTCTCATAAAGACCCTAAGACCAATTTCTCACTTTACGAGGGTCAAAAGTTCACTCAAAGTTTCTGTCCCTAAAAGTCCATCCTAAACAACACCAAAACTTCAATTAATCATAACTTCTAGCCCCGATATCAAAAAATTGCATACTTCATGGCATTAGAAAGCTGGAAACATAAGCTACAACTTTCTTTAAGACCACCTTGGCTAATTCTATCTAAATCTGTACAGTTTTGCCATTGAAGTTTCTGAACACCACTCCTATACTTAGGATGGCTTATTAACACATCAACTTCTCCTATTCACACACTACTACATGTTGTTCGATACTACTAAGCTCCACCTCAACCAATTCATCTCAAACATCATTCTAAATTCCAACATACTATTCCCAAGCAAATACCCAATAGCAACTCAACCAGGAAAAACATGCACACACACATACCCTTTTTGTTTGCAAAGTCATACACAATCTCATACACCGTCTATAAAACAACACAATCATACATAAAGGAGAATACTCGTATTCTCATTCTCATTTCCAATCAAAATAAATGTTCATGCATAGTTTTAATTACATATCAACATGTCCATAATGAAAATCAGATCCATGAATAATCATGAACACGAATAACAGAACATACACATATATACCTATTCTTCATCAAATTACTACACAATATTGCTCTCATTTTACTTCTAGTTTTCATCTTAATTCTTTCTATTTCAAAAATCTTTTATCCACCAAAAACCCTATAGAAAATCATGAATCTATCCACTTTTCATATTCCCTACTTTACTCTTGTCTATCATTTCTTAGTTCAAGAACTTTCATTCATATGCTCTTAACTCGTGAATAATCACCAAAATTTTCCATTCAACACAACTCTAATCTTTCACGAAAAGTTTGGGGTCCAATAAGGGATTAGAGAGATCTTAAAGAGATTGAAGATTTTGAAGCTAAACAAGTAAGTATAAGCATAATTCTTCTTAAATTGATGAATGAAACATGTTTTGATGATAGTTAAGAGGTAAATGTTCATAAAATGAGGTTGGGTTCATGATAAAATATGGATGAGAAAAGGGGATAGATTAATGTCTTACTTTTGTATATGTGTGATGGGTAATAATTTATAGATTGTTATAGAGACAATGTTGAGGTTGAGTAATCATCAAAATGGTGTGTAGATGAGTGCAGAAAATTTGTTTATTAATGGGTAAATATATATGTTCTGTTTTGGTTAATGATCAAATATAGATCATGGACTAGTTTGTGAATGACACTGAGTTTAAATGTTGTTGAGAATGAGGGATAGATGGAGTAGAAAAGATAATCTTTGTATGAGTTGTGTTAAGGTAAGATTTGGAAACAAAAGCGGTAGTTGATTTGGAAAATGCGATAGCAACATGATCTCTGAATATGCTTATGTGTTTTTACCATAACTTTTTATTTAGTTATCCAAATAAGATGATTCTTCATTTGGATTACACTAGAGACATATGGATACATTTTTCATGAGACATCAAATTTAAATTCTATCTTTCCAAGTCTCAAAAATTGATATGAAATTGAGAACCGGGCATAGTACACTATTGGATAAATGCATATGTTATGTTCTGTTTTGAGTGTATAAGAACGTGTTATATTTTGAGTGTTTATGATCAAGAAAGAAATATGACATGTGTATGGATTATGTTGAGTTGAAATTAGGTATACTTGAAGAAGTATCCACTTGAGAGGATGGAATCAAATAATTTAGAGAAGTTGGTTTAGAATAAAAGAAAGAAAAGAGAAATAGGGTAAAATGTGTGTTCTTAATTCAAGGGAAAAACTAGATTAATCTATGCTAAATTAGGCAAAGTTATCTTCTTGAAAGTTGTAGTTTATCTTTCTAGCTTTCCAGCGCTATATAGTATGAAATTTTCCAATACCGGAGTTGATACATATGATCATTAAAAGTTTGTGATGCTGTATAGGATAGACATTCAGGACAGCTACATTGATTGGAAATTGTGACCCTTTTTAAGGCAAAATGTCTTTTTATAGTCTACAAAAGTTTTATATTTTTCTTTTAGCTTTCTATTGATATAAAGTTTGAAAATTTTAGAGTTCTGGATCAAAAGTTATAGAGGTTTGAAGTTGGGTATGCGACTAAGGAAAGTGGCTATTGCCAAAAAAATGCACGATAATGATTTTTAGACTTTCACATGAAAGTCACTATCTTGCAAATACACAGTGGCGACTTTGGAGATTTAAGGGTGAGGTTAAGGGCAAAAATCACGATTGTGCACATGCACGATTACGACTTTGAGTGTTGTTAGCTGATGAACACCCTTCGGTTTTTTGGCTATATCTTCTTCTTTCAACCTCTAAATGACATGAGCCTTGAACCATTAGACTCGTAAGACATTGCTATACTTGTCTACCAAAAATCATAGCTATTTGAAATGAATTGAGAGAGATTGAGTGAAAAATGTGGGACGGGTGGAGTGAGTGTGCTCTTAAATAGTATGAAATGGTGTTATTTTTCTGAATATACTTCGATATTTTGAATATATTTGGATCTTTAGGGCTCCAAATGAGATTATTTTTAATGTGAAGTATACTAGAGACATAGGCTTACAAATTATATGGAGAAGTCGAATTTGATGCAGTCTTTAAGATGTTCAATTTCTGGATGGAAGTTGAGTGTAATGTGTCGTTTTAGTATAGGAAAATTCCAAAAATTTTTGGGGAATAACTCTCATATTTCTAAGCCAAATTGAATGATTTTGGTGTTAATAGAAAAATAAGACATAGGAGGACAATTTTTTAGAAGAGAGTATGACCAAATTACTTTATTTTCATTGTCTAAATGATCAAGAATAGTAGACCCAAATGTCAGTTTTTGGGGAAATTCTGAAAGTGATTCAATAAGTTATGAATTGTGTTTTCAATGGTTTCATTGAGGTATAAACTTAAGTATAAATTATACTTAGGTAAGTTTTGATATAGGATTGATTTTGTGAAGAAAATAAAGGAAAGATACCCAGGATTATCATGAACATGCATTGTCCATATTCTATATCCACATGTGTGCATAAATGAATGTTTATAGTTTTGCAAAGTTATTAATGTGTGTGTGCAATGTGTATATTGCATAATTTGAATGTGTAGGATAAACATCCTCATTCAGACGTTTCTAGAACTTGGAAGCAAATGTTAATATGGAGTATACTACGAGTAGACCTAGATGGTCTTACTTTATTGTTCGTTTTGTTATGTTATGGATTCAATCATTATGAATAATTATGAATGTGATTTGATTGTTGAATTTCAGATAATGAAGGTATGATGATTGTGATATATGAATGAGATATTGAAGTGCTAATTGTATGTGAATGTGACGAACTAAATGCTTCATGACATGAGTGCTTGATCATGAGAGATGCTTTCCATACATGAATGCATGGTCAAAATGTGATTCTCAACTTTAATGTTGAATGTCGGACTAAGGTCCGATGATATGTGAATGTGATCGAATAAGAATATGCAAATCTGATTACTACATTTCAGTACATGAATGCATGAAAGATAAAGGCAGTTGTGATCTGAGTAGCCACCGAAAAGAGCTTAAAGCTCAGAATGTGAAAAAGAGCCTAGAGCTCAGAAAGTGTATAAGAGCCAAAGGCTCACTATGTAAAATGAGCCCAGTATCCCTAAAGGATATGAGAAAATTATCAATGAGCCCAGTATCCACAATAGATACGGGACAATTATAGGCACTCGGTCACAACAAAATAATAACTGGAAGCGAGTCTCATGTGCACTGCATATGCATGATATGAATGATTGAAATGATTTGAATGACTGATCAAGTGTATGTGGTTCAAAATGATTATGTTGTCCCCTGAAATTTTTTTTATTATTTTATTAAAATTAAGCATGATTTAAATGAATTATATGGTTGATGGATTAAATTTTGGAGTTAATTATTATGTTAATGTTGGTAAGATTTTATGACATAGGTAAATTGAATTAAAGGATTAAAGTAGTAAGATTGTATAAAGGCAAATTGGGCATGGCACTTAAGTTTAAAGACATAAGCATATAATGAAGGGGTAAAGTGGACTTTTTACCCTCATTAAGGGTAAAATGGGAAGAAGAAGAGTGGTCTTGCTTTTTAAAGGAAGAATATAATGAAAATTGAGGAGAAAAAAAGAGAAGTCGTGGAGAAGAAAGAGAGAAAAGAAGAAGAAGATAAAATTTAGGGTTTTTGGAGATCTTGAAGAGTTTGAAGACTTTGAAGCTAAATCAAGTAAGTATAAGTATGATTCTTCTTGATTTGATGAATGATGCATGTTTGGTTATAGTTAGAAGTTAAATGAAGTGAAAATGAAGTTGAATGTGTATGGGAAGTTGTTGATGAATAGTATATGAAAATGTTTTAATTTTTTTGGTAAATGAACAAGTATAGATTATGAATTGGTTTGTGAATGATACTGAGTTGAAAATGAAGTAGAAAGGATTATTTTTATATAAGATGTGTTAGGTGTAAGATGTTGGGATTGAGAATCTGGAAAAATTTGAGAGAAGAGTCGAGTTTCTGTGAAAGTTCACCTCGGCCAACTCTTTTGTTTTCTATGGCGAAGCCCCTATGGTTCTCCTTGGCCAACTCTGTGGCTCTCCGTGGCCAACTCTGTGGTTCCCAGCAGGTAATATTGAAAAAAATCAAAGTTCGCCACGGTAAAGTTTTTCCTGCACAACTTAAACATGCTTCGGTAATTTTAGCATAACTTTTTTGCAGTTATCTAAATGGAGTGATTTTTGATTTGGAGTAAACTAGAGACATAGGGATACAAGTTGTCAGAAGAAATCAAGTTCCAATTCAGTCTCTAAGAGTTTCAATTTTTGGATGGAAGTTGAGCATAAAATACTATTTCAGTATAAGAACAGTCCGAAAATATTTTGGGTATAACTTTTAGGTTAGTGAACCAAATTGAATTGGTGTCATTAGAAACTTCATACAACGGGGAACATTAACTAGAAGAATGTGTTACCAAATTTGGTCATTTATCTAATCTAAATGATCATAAAAAATTGACTCGAAGGTCTAGACTTTTGGAAGAGTTTGAGTATTTAGAATTTATCTTCGTGAATATGCTATATATGGGTCCTTAAATTGTGTTGTTATTGAATGGGAAACTTCGTCATTGATAAAGGGAATCAAGGAAAGCAAAAGGATCTAGAGGAGAGACATCTTAGAGCAAGGTTTAAATAAGGATTTTAAGGTGGGTAATATATTTATGGTTATTGTGTAAATGGGCAATGTGCCTATGTATGTGTATATGCTTGAATTGCTAAATTGTGAATTGTTGTAATATGAAAAATACATTATGATGTGTTTTATGTTATGCATTGAAAGATGTATGACATGTTGATATAATTGAATTGTGATTATGATCATGTATGCCTTGGAATGTATCATGACATTTTGTATAGATGAAAAGAAGAAAAGTAAAAGAAGTATGAGAATATGAAATTGTTATAGATTGAATTAAGCATGAAATTGATTCTGTTTGGGCAAGAGAGGAACCGTTTCGTTCGTCATATGCACGTTGGCAAGAGCCTTCTCCTGGTAGCCCACTTGAGGCCGCGAGATCTTGAGAATTCGGACTCATTTTGTTCACAGTGTAAACTTTGATTTCTCCGTTACGTTCCACAGAACTCTCGAGCCATTTGTTTATAAATTTGCATTTTGATTTGTTAAGTTATGATGCAAGTTGAGTGTTATGCTTTGATGATGAATTACATCTAATATATTCTATATGGTTACATTTGAACTATGAACTGTGAGATAGAATTGCTAGATTAAATTAGATATATATGTACTTTAATGTATGTATAAATATGTGCTTAAATTGTATGGCTCATTCATATTTTTAGTAATGAAATGATAAATTGAAGTAGTTTCAGTTGTGTATGATCTTAGTTAACTTCTTTGTTAAAATGGTTATGTTGAAAGAATTGTATATTGTTTTGTGTTAAATGTTGGTGGTATGGGTTTTGTCCGAACATTTCGCCGCAGCGGGACCCAGAGTACACCATGGCGAACCTTTCCTGAAGGATTTTCTGTGCTAAATTTGGTGATTTTGTCGCAGCGAACTACACAAGTGGGACCTCGCCGCGACAAAGCTAGATTTTCATTGTGGTGTATTTTTCCCAAATGGTCATTTTGCTTGACCTTCATACTTCGCCGCGGTGAACCTGCCACTGCTGAAGCTAAAATTTTTTCAAGTTTGAAATTTTTCGAAAATCAGAGCCTCGTAATAGATACCGAGACCCAGGCGCTAACAATTTTGGTATTAGATCTTAGGCTTTTCCTAGGCTTAGAATGCGTAGTAAGATGAATTATTATGATATGTGATTATTTGTTTGCATTGTTAAATTGATTAATTATATTAAGTGACATGCATATCATGCATACATATAGGGAATAAGATTGAAAATGAAAGTAAGCGAAAGATAATGTCTTATCGAAGGAGTAAAATGCCACCTCGTAAAAGAACACGAGGAGTTTTGCCAGGATCTGCTACACCTGATTCCTCACAATTAGATAAGGGTATTGATGAGTATATAATCCCAGTAATTGCAATCGCATGAGTCACATGTATAAACTTCCGTTAAGAGTTTGGACTATTAGAAACAATTAGAAGAATGGTGTTTTTTCAGAGTGTAAGATAAGGAAAGTTGGTGGATATTTAGAAATAAGAAATATTACGTAGTCTGATGTGTTAGACATATATTCTGTATTTGTGGTTATATCAGTGAATATGATGATGGAATTTTGTTGTGGATATGTACTTGAATTGATATGGATGTAAAAATATTTTCACGAATTGACTGAGAAAGAAATAGAGACATAGGTGGAAATGACAAGTTTTATGGAGTGCAAGCAAAGTGGAATTGAAAAGTTGAACTTGGAATTCATGATTTTGTATTTGATTGTGCTAGTGAATTTGATATCAGAATTTCAAGATGGCTATACGTCTATGCTTCTAAATTGATTAAGAAAGTGCGTATGGAAAATGAAACAAATGATAGTGATATATGTAGAAGTTCTCAAGGTTATGTTGACCAGTTATTATAAGTACCTATATGATAATGTGGTTACATTGGTGATTAATGTGATTAAGTACATACAAGATCTATATTGGATATGGTACAGAAGATAATCTATGATCCCTATAGTTAAAATCATGAGACTAATCAGAATAACGCAATAGAAGCATGGTATAGGTGATTATGTTGAAAAGGTAACTACTATGGAGAAGTAATTTTGAATAGTCGTAAAATAGTCAGGGGTTGTTCGAAATCAATTACAATTGATGTATCATTAGCATGGGATATAAATTAGTGACCTGACGAAATTATTTTTGTATATAAGATGTAATGATCTTGATGGTACATACCAAAATGTAAGAGTAAACGACTATGCCTCTCCTTTCATTGAGTTTTATCATAAAGGATATTTTAATCATATAAAGTGTGAAAAATTGAAATTATTGAAATATCATGAATAGTTAAAATTGATCATATTAAGGTGTTAAGAATGGTTGAAACAACATTGATGATGATAATAGTTGACTGATAAAGATTGCATGAATAGTATAGATCATTATAGCAAGAAATCTTCTTTCGAAGAAGAATTTCAATGAATTAGGTTAAGCAGATTAGGTAGTTTATATCAAGAATGACCAATGAAAGAACAAATCATAAATGAATATGTAATAGATCAAAAGTGAAAATTTGAGTCATATCTTTGGTAGAGATTTAAGCATAAGAGATAGAGATGTTTGATCGAATCATATCATGTGAATTAAGTGTTCCATTTCGAGGAATGATTGACTATTAATGAATCAAAAGTAAATATGGGAGTCCTATTCCTGATGGAGAATCAGGCGTAAGAGGTAGAATATGCTACTGAGAATGTGTGTATTTTGTTTTATGTAAAGTATCCAACTATGTGAGAGAATTCCTAAATTTTAGGAGACATTAATTGCTAATATGAGGAGTATATAGGTCCATATTGTATTTTGTGTTAATATGTTCTGGATATATAAATTTGACCTAATGAATGTGTTACAAACATAAGAAGTTAAGATTGAAAATAAATTGAAATGTGTGGAGAAATTAGTATGAATGAGCAGACAGTAGAAGAAGTCAATGTGAAATCAAAGGAAATCGAAGGAATTGAGAAAATTATTTGAGAAAGGTAAGTCAATTGGAAAATTGAAAATAACATGAGACAAGTTACCTCATCGAGGAATTAGTTATTTAAGGAATTACAAGAATTAATCATGGAAATATGGAGCTTTGGAAATAGTTGTTCGAGTTAACAAATACCCCAACAACACTATGGTATTAGAGATTAAAGCAATCCAAGCAAAATTTGATGATATATTAAATGTATTTGAAAAGTTGAGAAGAATAGTTTGAATACTTGAAGAAAAACGTGTCAATTGTATGAGTAATGAAAGTAAAGGGAATTTTGAGGAATTATAACACCAATATTAATTATATCATTTGGATTTGGAGATTTTATAGTATACAATGATGTTGTATAAGAGTTTAGGATAAAATGCAATGCAACCTGATAAAGTGATTTCGTATGCAAGGAGACAATTAAGCCTCATGAGATTATTATTTGATGTATGAATTGGAACTCACTGCAATAGTGGTCGTTTTGAAAGTTTGGAGACATTATAAGTACAGGAACATTTTGAAATATACAAATCATTTAATTTGAGGTAAATATTGAATTGAAAGAATCGAATACAAGACTGAGACAATAGATAAAGTTATTTGAAGGATGATGATTGTACAAATGAGTACTATATTGGTAAAGCTAGTGTGGTAATCGAATGCATTGAATAGAAAATTCAATAGTAGTGTATCACAAATTTGGATATTAAGGTTATCAAATCTAGTGCAATAAAGAGCATAGAATGTTGAATTGAATTTTGGGCAAAATGATTAGTCACTGAAAATTTAAGATCTGTTTCACATGAACAAAGCCTAAATTAAGAATTTAGAAATTGTGAATCTTACTAAGGAATTGGAAATGAGTACGAATTTTGAGTCTGAAGAGGAAGAATGATACTTTTGTAGGAAAATCCCGGGAGGTACATCACATGTACCAGGTGCAGAAAACAAAACTTTTTTGTCACCGGGACCTTCCCTAACCCAGGATCCAGGTATCGGTATGAAGACATCAACCTAAATA
>JAOQMR010076554.1:0-16571 GCA_027563865.1 Erythroxylum pelleterianum | reverse complement strand
GTCCCAATAATTGAATCAACAAGGGGAGTAAAAAGGAATAATTAAAACATAAATATTGGACAAATATGCACTTATCATCCACCTTTTGAAACTATGATTTATTATCAGCACAAAATAGTTATTTCATTAATCATATATTTGATATGATATTAAAAATATATTTTCTTTAGAATTAGTTAATTGAAAAAATGTAATTCAATTAATCCTTATTATTTGAAAACCTTAGATACGATCTAAAATTTAATTAAGCAGTAGCCTTAAAAATAAAAACCATCAAAATAAAATAACATAACATCTATAGTTGCATTTAATCTAATTGAATACTTTTCCGACACAACAAATTAAAACACCTAGTTACTATAAATGATTAAAAGAATTGAACTTTTACATATTCAAACTATAATCTAGCAAATGATCATTCAATCAATATACTAATCGTGTGCATTAGAAATCAATTGAAAATAATAATAAAATAAAAGCACAGAAAAACAATCAAATACGTTAATAAATGAAACACTTCAAATTAAGACCTAAATGTCTCCAAATCTTCAATGTTTTAAAAGGCTTCCACTTCCTTCAAGTGCGATACAAAAAATTAACTAAAAAAGACATAACTATTACAAATATCTAATGAAGAAAAGCTACTCTAAGATCTGCTAAGGAGGGAAAAGAAGACCTGGTGAAAAGCAGGAATTTTCAACTAGAAAACTTTGGATACTTTGCTTTTTCACTTTGTCCCTATTTACCGTATTTATAACCACTTAAATCCCATGTGGAAATATTTTTGTTGTGATTCCATCCCATAAATCATAAAGTCATTGATCTTTTCCCAAATTTTGCTAAGATAAGATTTGAACAACTTGTAACTTGTTTTTCTTTTGCAGATCCAAAGTCTGAAAAATGCAATTTCACTAAACGTGCCCATATCTAAGATCATACTATTTTTTCATATTTCAATTTGATTCCAATAATTTGACCTAATCCTAAATCTTCTTGATTCATCCTTAATTAATAGTAATATTGCTCCTTTAGTTCAAAATTTCAAATTTGAGTTAAAGGCTAAAGCTCTTCTTATACAAATGTTAAGTTTGAACATATTAAAATAGATAACGAAGGATTTGAATGCTAAAAATTAGGCAAAATTATGACAAATCAAATTTCCCCACTCCTAATCCTTGTTTGTCCTTAAGCAAATGAAAACTAACAAAACAAGATAGTTAAATTGTTTTTATTAAATCACTTTTCATGAGATTAAACCATGCACACTCCTAAAGACTTATATTAGAAAAGATTAAGAATCAACACACATCGAAGTTGATTTTCACGAGAAAGTATGAATAGAGATAATTAAGCACAATCTCAATCAAAAGCATGCATAAAATCTTGGTGAATTTCCTTATTGTGTTCCCTCTTTCATATAAATATGTTAGGTTCAACTATTTACTATTAAACTTTTAGTTTAAGGAATACGCTACTATGAACTTACACATACACCAAATATCTCTCATCATTAACACATGAAGGCATGAATCAAAAGGAATTTTATTAAATGGTTGTAATGGGGCTTGGGTTAAAGGTTAGAAAAGGAGAATTATATGCTAAAACAAATACATATTTAATAAAGCATTTAAACAAAATATAGAGCTAAGAAAAGCATGAGACCGAGTACATTTATCAATGTAAATATACTATGACTACAATTATTCTTTTCTTGATTTTTTATTTTTATTTTTATTTTTAAATAAATCATTAATATGAAAACGGGTAGCCATGATACAAAGTTAAACTAAATACAAAAAGAGTAGCTTGGAAAACACAATTTAAAGCAAAGTCACTTTAATTCCCCAAATAGCTTAATAATATCTTATTAAAGCATGTAGCTAAGTGATAGGATATGTTATAAGTTTGGTTTGTGATGCTAGTTTAAAAGAAAGAAAGGTATTTTAAAAATGGCTCAAAGGGGCTAAACTAAAGATAATTCAATTGGTTTTTTAAGTTAAGTGACTAAAACAAGGAAGAATTTTATCATATTCAAGCTTACATGCATTATAGTAATTCAAATATGTTCAATATAAGTTCTAGAGGTATTCAAACGATAGAGAATCACAAATAAAAAAATGATAGACATAAGATGTTTATATCCTTTAAGGGTCAAATGCTTATAGGTTTCAACCAAATTCACTAATCCTCATAAAATACTCACTACAGTAAAAAAGGCTTTAAACAATAATTTTAGTCTCAATAGTTTTATCATCAATCAATTGTCTCACTTTATCTAAGTGCATACCCTAGCTATTCCAACTTATCCATATGTTTAGACTTCATCTTAATCAGTTTTATCTCAATTTGCACATTTACAGTTCAATTTATTCAAAACAGTTTAACAAAAATTTCTTTGGCACGTCTTATTGCATCAATTTCTAAAAGCATTAAGCGCGAACAAGAAATTAAAAGAAAGTGCCCAAACGTCCTAAAAATGTTCAAAATGATACAAAATTATAACAAGAAAAAATATCCCCACCCCCAAACTTATTTAAAATATTATCCCTAATGTTTAGCAATAAAGCATAAAAAGTAGAAAAACAAGAAATGAAAAAGAGAAGAAAAAGAAATTGCCCAAATTTTCTCTTGTTTTTGAATGGAGAATTTTGTGAAAGCACGTGGCAAGTGGGTCTGTTATAGGTATTGGGTGTTGCTGGGTGGCTTGTCAAGGTGTGGCTTATGCAGCAGGTGCAGACTAGATGTCCACCAATTTATTGAGAATTCGAGGATCTTACGGTTTTTTGTGTTAGACATGATCATACACACTACTGTGTCCAAGACTGTGTCAATTCATCTTACCTTAATAATCTTGACTTCACACGATTGCAGGCACTTACACACTTAAGAGGGCATGGTCATGTCTGGGCAACACATCATCCATCATTCTCCACATGGTTCTAGATAGTTACATACCCCAGGGTATACGTACATATCCTTTTTCACACAAACATAATCAACTGCACACAATTGTGTCTAATTTCATGCAATCTAGGCGTGAATGAAATTAAAATAGATTTAGGGTGTCTTCTATCAACACTTTTGTTTAATATTGTTAGCTCAACAATGCAATCATTCATCTATCAAAATCATTTTCCTCCAACTTTAAAGCATTCTATGCTAATAAATCAATAAGATCAATTGAAAATACATAACAATCCATATTAAGAGATTTAATTATATCTTCAAACTCCATTGTCAGAGCTCTATTAAACACATCAATTTTTGTCCTTATCGTTTTCATAAACAGACTCCCTAATAGAATTAGGGTTGTTGTATCACCATTTTCCATGCTTAAAATATAAAAGTTAGTTGGGAATATCAATTATTCATTAACTTGGATAAGAGCATCCTCCATTAACTTTTAGGATATGTATTAGATCTGTCAACTAGCTGAATCACTACCCATCGTTTTCTCACGTGGTCCTAAATTAAGGGAGGAATAAATAAAAAGAAGGCATTACCTTTATAGAAGCATTAAAATCCAACGTAGCCTTTTTGTATCCTAGTACCATCAATAATGTAGGTGATTGACTTTTCTGAGTTAGTCAATATTGAAATAATCGTAAGTGCACGGTGTAGCTGTAACTAGTATTGTCAAGTACAGGTCAATCTCAGAAGGACTATGAGTACTAGTAATTATTGTTACCCTATTATCTAGTCTACAAAATTGGTTTTGATTTTTAAATTAAAAGAAAATAAAACTAAAGCAAGTAAGGTAAATGTGCAGCAAGATTGAATCAGAGAATTAAGGAAGCACTTAATAAACTATAAATATCATAAAATTAGTATCTAAGTTTCGAATCCCCCTAAAATCTTTAACGGATTGATCTTTTATAATGCAATTATTTTATTAATTTATTGGATCGTGGAGATTCCTATGGTATACTAATAACTAACCTTGAGTCTAATAGCAACTAATCCTAAGGTTTTTAAACAAATTACTTAGGTTAAAGCTTATATGATTGCTTTATTAATTTTTGAATCCCTCTATTAGGTTTGACCCTAATCTAGAAGATTTATGTCATCTGATCTCTAGGGTTCCAATTAACTCCTTGCAATCACGATAGATCTATTCAAACAAGGATTTTTCAATCTCTGAGTTATGGAATCAGGCTATGATATAATATTAGGATATATTAGAAAATAAATAAAATACACAATTGGATCATAATATATCAATCAAACCAATTACATTACTAAAAGAATCAAAAAATTGTTAAAGTATAAACGTAGTGTTCGTCTAACCTAAACATTAACAAGATGTTTAGTTGCACATGATATAACATGAAATCAAACATAAACTGAAAGAAAAACGAATAGAAAATAGAGTGTTCATAATTTTAAATCTCCCTTTCAATTCTATCAAATGTTCTTACAAGGTAGAGGTTTGATCTTGTATTTTGATGGATCTTTTATTGATTTCTTCGTGTTTGCCACTTCTCTGGATCAAAATTGCCAGTTGAGAACAATCTCCATATGTGGAATCGCCTGTTAATGTCTGTTCCTCCTCATTTAAGGCTAAACATGTCCCTTTATATTGAAATTTAGGATTTCTAGTACTTACACAAATTGATATATGATCGTGTATCAAATTGTGCATAGCCCAAAATACCAAAATTCACGAATAACCTTGTATCAAATTGTGTATAAAAATACCAGAATTCGTGAATCTACACTTCTTGAGAGAAGTGCACGGGTTGATGCACGACCGTGCATCCCTTCTATGCTTCAAATCTTTGTTTTATGTCGTGTTTTTATCTGAATTCTTCTTCTTTAAGTTTGTGAAGTCAATTACAACCAATAAACACACTTTAAGAAAATTAAGTACCAAATTTACAACAAAAGTATAAAATATCAAGAAAAAATATATCAAATATAGGTTATAATTATGATCAATTATGCATCTATCAAACATCCCCACACTTAAGCTTTTGCTTATTCGCAATCTATAATCAAAACTATAAAATTTACAACATCCATCCTTCATCAATCTTGATCTATCCATTCATATTATACATTATCATATCTTATTAAATCAAATTAACATACAATTAGAGTCGAGCTATATAAAGTTAACTTTCTAAGTCAATATTAATAGTAATCAAATCATAATCTCATTGAAGTCAAAAGCATTAATCTTTACACCCTTAATAAGATTTCACTCAATACATTCAAATATTTAGGGTGAAAAGTATCAAACTCTCAATCAATGCGTAGTAGAACTCTTTTCCATAACTTGAAATAATATCACATCTCTACCACTTATGTATAAACTAGAAACAAAATTCAAAAGGTCTTTATAAGGTTGTAATGAAGCTGAGGTATGGTATGGTTGGGATAATAAAAATGGTTGAATTAAAGGAAATTTATTCAGGAAGAAATTAAAAGACTTGTTTATAAAACTCACAGGTCCTTTTATTGCAACTCTATTGGTACCATAAACTTATTCACAAATTTTTTTGTACTTGTATAATAACTCTTTTTTTAAACAATAATTGAGTATTCAGTACCACAATTAAAAAAATAATGGACCTTTCAAGAATTTCAAGTCTCAACAAGTAAATAATGTAAATAACCTTCAATGTTCAAAACAATAAAAGGCTTCAAATAAAAATGAGATAAAGGTTAATATGTCGGTAAAATCAATGAAAAGGGATAAGGCTAAACTTGGTTATTCCTAAAGGATAAATTATGGGTATGATAATAATAAAAGAAATAGGCTAAAACAAATTATTAAATCTAAGTGCCTTTATCATGTTAATACTTCTAATTTATCAAATATGATCTTAATATTTATAATAAAAGCAAGTTCTAGAATTATTCTACCATATATGAAAGAATAACAAGAGCTAAAAAATTTAAAAAAATTTACTCTTAGGCTTAAAAACTAGTGAAAAAGGCAGATTCGAGATGTCGTTCCACCGCTCGGCTAGGGGATACCTCCACGGCCTGGACTCAAAGGCAGATCCTGGGGGCCTCACAAAGAAATACTTCGTCCGCCAAGCTTGGACTTTTGAAGCGATCCTAGCAGGACGATAGCATGTGTCTCTATACTAGAAGTGAGGGACCCCGGCCCCAGCGCTCGAACTTTGGTTCATCCGCAAGAAGTGACGCAGAATGCCGATCGATGGAGGACACCCAAACTGATGACATAGCAAGATCAGACCATTAATAAACCTCCAACCGTTTGGGGGGATCTAACTCGGCCTCAACGCATAGACGTCGCATACATTGCCAATAATCGGGGAATATGGAAGCTTCATACCCCCGGTCGAGAAAAAACTGTCCGAAACAGCAAAGTAGCCTCCCAAACTGCTATAGATCCGCTCCCTCTCGAAGGCCAACCTAGGTCCCCATAACGTAGGGATATTATTCTTGATGACCGATCGGTTCAATTCCCTCTCGGTCATCATCGATTGATCGCTCGACGGTTTCTTGATTACCTGCCCATCCTTCCGAGCACTAGCCCCAATTTCCTCATATACCCCTGCCATCGGCGCTTCATTCCCACCGGCCTCCGACGCCTCCACCATTTTTGCTGCTGGCTCCAACGGCCCAACAATTTGTAAAACCCTCTCAACGGACAATTCCTGAGGGAACTCCTTCAGAATCGTACCTACTTCCTCGCTATGACCCGGTGATGCTCGTGGTGAAGGCCGGCGAGGAGGCGATGAAACACGAGAGGGGGAGCTAACCCCGTTCCTAAGCCTAAGTTCGTCTCTAGGGCTAGTCGACGACATGGTTACTGAAAATAGCACTTAGGGAGAAGGACGTACCTAGTTTAGAGATTGATGTCAGGAACGGAGACGGTGGTGAAAAATACACTCCGGTGACTGCAGACAAAGAGATGAAAATACAAAGAATAGAAGCTATAAAAACAAATACGCAGAGCAAAGAAAGACTGTCGATTCCAAAATTTATAGCATCAACTGAACGGGAGTACCAATCGACATTAGACTCATGGTGAAATCTAAGCCGAGGTTAAACACGTGGCAAAATCTGAGCTGCGGTAAATTAGGGTCATTAAAGACCCGAAGCGGCGTGACAGTCGAAAGAACACGCATGACAGCTGCACGGCAGTTAAAAGGACGCATCGTTTCAAATTTTAAACGGCCCACAGAAGATACGTATCATCAAGTAATAATTAGACTTAGCGTCGTGACTAGACATCGACGTCCGATCGATCGCCCCGGCATACCGCGAGCCGATCAATCGCCCTTTCCTAGTACGAGTCGATCGATCGCCTAACCCTAGCACGAGTCAACTGATTGTCCTGTCCTAGCCCGAACTATCGCGCACTAAGCGTAGGTGTCCGATCGGTCTTCTGTCATAACAGGAGCTATTACGCATAGGGCATTGATTTCCGATCGACCGGCCTTATCACGAGATGCCAAGAAAATAAGCCGCACAATCCTAAAGTACTCCTTTGACCCTTCTCCTTGATCAGACTCGAGGAGTAGGGGGCTTATGAGTAAGTCGGCCATGCTAGGCCCAGTCCTAGGCCTAGGTATCGACAGCCCATTTGTAGGTGGTAATCTCCCATGCAAACGTAAAGACCTAAACCTAGCAGTTATTCCAGGTATATAAGGTGCTACCTCATCATGGAAAAGGTACAACTTTGATACCATATAATTCTTTATTCTCAGCCACCAAAACCCTCACAAAAGGACCAACTTAAGCGTCGGAGGGGCCTACCTAAGTATTTTTTAAATGCTCATAACTAAATTCGAATTTGAAATAGTCTTCCAAAATTATGTTAATTATTCTTATAATGTGAATAATGTTAATAATTAACAATAATCTCTAATTATAATAAAAATTATATAATAATAATTTTGATTAGTTAAATAATAAAATTACTACAAAAAAGCAAATGAATAGAATTTTATATATTAGTATTTATGAGAATGGGTTCTCATATTTTGATTAATAAACTAATTTGTTTACTTGATATGTGATTTTTTTAGTTTTATGAGTTATTAATAAAACTCTCATTCCTAAAAAAATATTTTCATGAAAATGCCTTGTATGAAGAGGATACTCAAATTTTTGTATACTACTTCATAGTTAGACATGTCATCGTAATGTTATGATAGTTGTTCCATATGTAATTATTGCTCAGAGAGGATCTGGCATGCATTGCATGTTATTTTTGTTAATAATACAATTCAAGAATTATATTTTACAGGTTGTTTAACCTTTGTAAATATTCAAGTAATGGTAAAATTTATTAGACACCCCTGTGATTTAGCATTTTATTGATACACTCTTTAACTTTTAAAAACTAACAATAACCTTCCTATAATTTTAACTTTATAACATATGTTCCCCTATCACTAACTTCCACTAGAAACCTTCACTACAAACTTCAAAACAACATCGTGTAGTACCACATATAGAAAAGGACATTGTTTCAGAGTCTGTAGTTAGAGTTTTAGCAAAAATTGATTACAAGGGGATGGGTGTTATAAAACTAAACTATAGGGAAGTTCTTGATATTTTTTAAAAATCAGAGTATATTGATAATATGTCAAACTGCAGAAGGACCAGAGAATTTAACCCCCTAAAGTACATAATATTACTCTTAACAATTCCACATTCAAAAGGTAATCTATTAATCATGCTCTAGAAATGGGAATCAACGAATACAGTTTCGTTTACAATTTCAGACATGTTATTTTATGAGAAAACATCAGGAAATTAATTCAGACTTTAGATCCTATAAAGTTACATATTGAGATAATTATAACCATCACACATTGTGCTTCGAGGGCTTTAACATATGATGCGTGACCATTTCTGTTTTTTAACTAAGTATGCACTTGTTATATCAATATTCTGTAAGATGCATTGACTTATATGTTAATTATTTGGTCATTTATTTTATGTGTATCGACATATAATCAAACTTGCTGCCTTTTTTTTTTGATTCTTAGTATTTATATTACACACACACACACACACACACACACACACATATATATATATATATTGACATATAATCAATCTTGCTGTCTTTTTTTTCTTGATTCTTAGTATTTATATTACACACGCGCGCGCGCACACACACACACACATATATATGTGTGTGTGTGTGTGTGTGTGTGTGTGTGTATGTGTGCAGGGGCGGATCCAGAAATTTTTTTGGGTGGAGGCAAAATTTTAATAGGGAAAAAAATTTTAATGGGGGAAAAACTTAAAATAATAATTTTTTGCATGAAACTTGTTGGAGGCTGTGGGGACAAGTGCCCCCACTGTAGCTTCGTCCCTCTGTGTGTATGTGTGCGCACGCGCGCGTGTGTAAATAAGCTTAAGTATTAAAATTAAAATTCAATTATTATATGAATGATAATTGAGAACATTATGATCTTTCAATTTTATAAGTAATTGAAAACTAATTATTCATCCAATGTATAAAAAATGTATATATTTGCACGATATGACATTAACGTGCTTATAAGCTATTTTCTTTCTTGATGTAGAAAGTCAGTGACTTAAATATCACTATTGTCTCAAATACTATTGTTGCTGAGCTCAACGAAGGTAAAAAAAAATTCAACAAAGACAATTATGAAATTTGTAGTATTAAATCAAATATATATTAGAGCAAAAGGACATAAAATCCCTAATCATAGTTGTAGATATCCCTAAGGAAGGTAATATAACTCAACATAAAAGGGAATATAGTGCATATAAGGTATGAAAAAATACATAACTCACGACTCGCATTACATTATTTAATAGTATAAACAATGGCATTATGTGTGAGCATAGAAAGTATGAGACTGCTAAGGACATGTGGTCCACTTTGGCTACTTGATTTAGAGGCACATCCGTGAATAAATTAAGGTTATTCACTATCAAGTGTGACACTTATAAGAAGCCAGTTGACCATACAATGCAAAAATATTTAAGGTAAATGCCAAATATGATAAGTGAGATGCAAGATGGTCATGAGTTGTCTAACAAACAACAAGTGATTATTCATTCTCTTCCTTATAGTTAGGACTATATGAAAATGCATTTAACTCATTATAAGAGCATTAAAACAATGGCAGATGCTGTGAGGAATTTGTATTAGAAGAAGAACACCTTCATTTTTTTAAGATGAACTTTGCGGTATATACAATTGGTTCTAGACCACATGCAACTATGAATAGTAAATATAAGCATGATGATGGGTTCATGTGGAAAAAAGGGTAAGAAAATATCCATAATGCTCAATACTCTAAAAAGGTCAAGTGAAATTAACACGGGAAAAGAAAAGATCATTTCAAGAAGAAAAACACAAAAAGGGTAAAGTGTTACATTAATGGTAACAAGATTCATTTTGCTCGTGATTGTAATGAGCCTAAAAATTACAATCTTTTAATATAAATATTTATTTTATGCATATCTCTTATTTTGTTTTTCTAACTGGACCTAATATTTTATGGATTGCATACTTAGAAGCAACAAACCATAAAGTGAAAGATAGATATGCCTTCTTATAATTATGTAAAAAAATTTTATAGAATACGATAGATTTATGTACGTGATAGCTCAAGAGTTGTATACAAGGGATCAATACATTTAAGTTAGACATGCATGGTGGTTAGCCTCTAATCCTACATGAATTGTATTGATATTAATTAAACTTGGTTTTAGTGTAAAATTCCATAATGGTGGAATGGATTTCTATCTTGGAACCATTTGTTATAGTAATGGATTTATATTGGATGGTTTCATTGTACAAGATGTTGTTTATCAAAGTAGTAAAATAAAGTGTTTACATCATCTAGTAAATTCAATCACGATGTAATTTTATGGTATCTAATAATATGTAATATTTGTCAACATCGAATAAGTTGAATAGTTAAATCAAGTAAATATATCTATTTTTGACCATTATCTAGATGGTAAAATTTATAAAGAACATAAGGTTCTAATTTAATGTAATTGATTTATTAAGAAATATATGGTCCAATGAATGTGATAAAAAAGACACGGGCCTATGTATCTCATCACTTATATAGAAGACAGAAGACTATACTCGATATTATCATGTCTATTTGATTTATCACTAATCAAAAGCATTATTTTTTTCATAAAGTATATGAATTTATAGGAGAATCAATTAAACTAGAAAATAGAAGCATTAAGAATTCATCAAAGATAAGAATATTTATCTGATAAGTTCAAGCTATTATGTGATAAAAAAGAATTAAAACAAACCTAACTATTGTATAATAAAAAATAAAAAGAAAATTAACTGTTATTTAAACCCCATAATAAAATGGCATTGCAGTTAGAATGATTTCAGAAATGGTTAAGTCTATCATGGTGTAAAAAATTTACCAATCACTTATTAGGGTGATGCCTTACTTATAACAACTAATGTATTTAATCATGTTCCTATAAAATCTATTATAAACCCTCTATATGATTTATGAATAGATAGAAAACTTGAAATGATAAGCTTAAGATCATGGGGATGTACTGGACTTCATACCATCTCAAGAACAAGTTATGGGCTTAGGGACCATTTTCATATATCCATTCTAGGCATCAAACCAAAAGGGAGACTCTATCGCTCGTTTTCATAACATGAGTCACTTTCTGAGCTAGTATTTCCTTCCATATCCATACCTGTGTATAAAGCAAGCATATCGATCGCTATTTCAAACTAACTACTTTTTCCTTACATTCATTATGTATCTCACAAATATTTGAAACTAGGCCCTCAAGAGAAGAAAAGTATCTTTATATGAGACTCATGAGCAAAGTGATTCCTTTACATGGAATAAAAAAGAGAGACTTCATCTAAGTGGGAGCAATCTAGAAGAATTAATGTAAATTAATTTATATTGCAACCTAATAAGGTTTACCTATTATATTTAATCCAATTAGTAATTGATATACTGATGAATCTTTATCTCATGAATTTTGTTTATATAGAAATAATCACAGAATAATTTCCCAACTTCGTTTTAAAATAGAAAGGAAATTTTCATATTATTATAGTAAAAGAACCTAAAGAATGCAAATATGACTCTATTAAACTTGTTAAAGAACAATATATGAAAGTAATAAGGGAGGAAATAACTTATTTAAACTCTAATGAATTAAGAATTGGTTGATTTCCTTAATAGGTGAAAAGCTATTAGAAAAAATGAATTCTAAAAATGAAGAAAAAGGCTAATGGTAGTATTGAAAAAATACAATATACGTCTTATAGTTAAAGGATATACATAATATAAGCGAATTGATTATAAAGAAACATTTTCAACACTTGTGAGGTTTGCTTCAACTTGATTAATCATGGCTATAATAGTCAACTAGGATCTTGAATTACAACAAATGGATGTAACTTATATATTCCTAAGATTGCTTTTCTTAACAAATAGTTAGAAGAAGAAATCCATATGGAGCAATATGTAAGCTTTAATAAGACAGACCAAGAACATAAAGTTTATCATTTGTTGAAATCGATTTATAGTATAAAATAGTCCTTAAGACATTAATACATTCATTCTCTAATATAATTAATTTTTTGTCATTTCCACATGATTGATGAAAACCATTGTATATATATTAAAAGATGTATAGATAAATTTGTAATTTTATCTTTATATATATATATATGATATTTTGATTGCTTGTAAAGATTGTGAATTTGTTAAGAAAATCAAAATTTGGTTATCATTTGAATTTGAAATGAAATAGATAGGTGAAGATGCATATATTCTTGGAATAAAGATTTCAAGATATTGTTCAAAAAGACAATCATCTCTTTCACTAGTGACGCATACTCAAAGAATACTTGAATAATTTTATGTGAAAGGTAACAATCCAATTGATAATCATATTGCTAAAGGAGAAGGTCTTAGTCAAAATTTTGTTCCAATAATACCACAAGTGCAGTTGGGAGTTTCATGTATACAATGGTGTGTATAAGACCATTTAGTTCTTACGCTACTAAAATAGTGAACATATATCTATCAAATATTAGCCAAACATACTAGAAAGGTACTGTTGATTACGTATTATGTTCTCAAAATAGATAACCATCATACCTACAAAATTTCTCAAACGCTACGTTTTTCACATGCCAAATAAATATTCCAAAAGTTATTATCATTAGCATATTAAATTTTCACATATTCAAATTGTAATAACCTCATATTAAAACAAAGTGAGAAGAAAATACATTCAAGATAAGGCATCAACCCCCACATTTTCCTTACCTTGTTTATAATTCATAACATATAACAATGTTTTAATAAACTTCATCCCCTTGGCATAGATTTTGTTCAACTTACTTTGTACCTTAAGATGCTTCAATGACTCATAGTGGTATGTTAAACAAATTCTTTAGATCAAAGGAATGTTACTATGTCTCTAATTCTCTTATGAACTTATAAAGTTCTTTATTATAAGTTAAGTAGTTTAAAGATTCCCCATTAAGCTTTTAATTGTAATAGACTAATGGCTTTTTTTAATTATATTAAAAAGTTATAATATCTAGTCCCATGGCATTACACTTAATCTCATAAGTTTAAGAAAATTATGTATGCTAACAAAGTTACCAAACATAACTTGCCTTTAATGACATTGAATGTTTGCTCCTACTCGCTACAAATAAAACCCTACAGATTTCTTAACAGTTTCAATAAATGGTGTAACAATGTGTTAAAATATTTAAAAAATCTACTATAGAGACTAGTGAAACCATGAAAACTTCTACCATAGTTATAAATTTAAGTCTTAGTTATTCCTTAATTTTTTCACCTTTTCCTTATCTACCTTGATAATTTTTGCACTAATAATATAATAAACAAACATAACATTTTGAAAGCTAATATACATTAGTTCTTTCCTTAGCATATTAAGCACATATCTCAACTGATAAATATGCTCCTCTATATGTTTATTGTACAGTAGAATGCCATTAAAGTACATAACCATAACCATAACTTTGCCTACATATGCATGTAATACATTATTCATTAATCTTATAAAATTATTAGGTGAATTAGAAAGACCAAATGGTATACTAAACACTCATATATTTTATATCTAGTTTTAAAGGCAATTTTCTACCTATTACCTTCTCTTATCTTAATATGGTGATACCTACTTTTCAAGTTAATTTTAGAAAAGTCATACAATTCATTAAACATATCATATAACCTAAGGATGGAGTACTAATACTTTACTATTATATTGTTAATAGTTATGAAATCAACATATATTTACCAAGTGCCATCCTTTTTAGGCACTAGAAGTACTAAAACTGCATAAGGACTCATTATCTCTCTTATATACCATTTACCCATAAACTCTTTTACTTGTCTTTATAGCTCCTTTGTTTCCTCCAAATCGTTCCTGTAAGCAAGTCTATAATGAATGATAGGCACAAAGTTAATATGATGTTCAATCTCTTTAATGGCTAGTAATACATTAGGGATGTCATCATCCAACATATTCCATACTCTTACAACAAGAAAAAAATAACACTAAAAAGAGATATGTCATGCTCTTCGAATTTGAGATAAATCTCTTTGAACCAAGCCCAATTGTATGATAATTAGTATTTAAAAAATTACTAATTTTGCTCCTTTTTATATAATAGTTCACTTATTTCTTTATTGTTTTTAACTGGTAATTCTCTCTCTTTTTTAGAGTTCTCACCATCTCTTTTTTTTTTGTTGTTGTCATAACTAGCTCTGCACCCCTACCTTTGAGCTTCCTTCCTTACTCTCTGTCTTTTCTCTTCCACTTCTTTCTTTGTTCTCTATTTTTAAACTTGAACTAGTCCTTATAGACCTATTTAGGTGTTAAAGAAATAAGGGTAATGAGTTTATCATCCTTCACAAGGACATACCTATTCTTGAATATATTATGTCACCCTCCATTTACATTGCTATAGTCTTCATAACATTATATGACTAGCTTACATAGTTACCACATTACACAAGATTTCATCTTTATACCTCCTAGTAGAGGATGACACTAACACATGTTTATTCACTTGGATCTCTTTACATTCATTAAGACATTGAAATTTGTATGGTTCCATATATTTCACAATGGACAATCTTAACTATTCCACAATAAGACTACTAGCTATGTTAGTACAATTCTCTTTGTCAATAGTCATACTATATACTTTGTTATAATATCTAGTATGAAAGATGTTCTCCTTCTATTGCTCTAGGTCATCCTCTTTGATTTGAAGATTGAATGCTCTTACATTAATAATCACCCCATCGTCAACATCATACTTCATACCTTTCGATGCAACTTATTTGGTTATTGGATTCTTATGAAAATTATTAAATGAAAAATTCCCTACTCAACGTTCATATGATTTCTTAAGAATTTCAGGCTACATCAATATTTATAGAATTAGACTAGATGGATTACATTATGACTACACAATAATTTGATCCAAAAATAACTCAAAATTGAAATAATATAACTAGTTAATTTCTTTATTTTCATCTGATTTAATTCAAAGTCTCCTAAATCTAGTTTAAACTAAAAGTAAATATTTAGAAGTTGTTTAATTATCCTTATGTTATTAATTTTTTAATTTTAAAATTTAGTTAAAATTGTTTAAATTAGTTTCTTGTTTAATTTTTATTTTAGTTTTTTTATATTTTGTATCTTATAAAATCACAAAATTAGTTTTAGTTTAAGTTTTTATATGTTTTTATCATAATTTAATTTTTTATTTAATACTAATTACTAGTGAAGAACTATATATAACATAATTTAATTATTAAAATAATAATATTTGATTAATTTTTCATAAAACAATAAATATTTTTTTCAAAAGTTACAAGTATTTTATGATAAATAAATATAAAGGAAATATTTAAATTTATTTAATTATTAATTTTCATTGAAAATATATTAATTAGATTAAAATTTTATCTTGAAATTTTATAAAATTATTATTAAATATTAGATAAGATAAAATTTTAATTTAATTAATTTATTATCTCCAAGTTTTATTTGGTATTTTATTATTTTTGTTAACAGCTAAATAAAATTTTATTTCACTAATAAAATTTTAAACCTTAAAACAAAAATAAGAAAAATAAAAAATAAACGAGAACAAAACAGTTCTTACGTTAAAAACATTAAAATAAGTAGAAAGAGTCAACTTTGAGAGCAGTTGACTAAGGCCTTCACATACTTCCTTTTTTAACATTACTTAAACAACTATTTTTATTTATACTTCCCCGTTGTTTAAATTTAAAAGTTTTATGCATTTAAGATTAATTTTATCTAGATTACAAAAAAAAGAGATTTATTTCTATAATTTGAAAACATGTGTTAATATAAATAATGCATTAAAATAGTTTCTTTCCCTTCATATCAATACGATACATTGACTTTAATACACTATAAATATATAAAAAAAATACATCTCATAATTTCATGACACTACAAGAAAAATAGAATTTAGCGACGGAACTTACCGACGGTTTTTGTACTTATTCCGTCGGTACGCTTAATTAGCGACGGAATATAGCGAC
>JAOQMR010076509.1:0-16577 GCA_027563865.1 Erythroxylum pelleterianum | reverse complement strand
ACTTAATTAATTCCATCTTAATTTACTCACTTAAGATTTAAAAATCATACTAATCATGCTTAATTATAAAAAAAATTATGGGGCTAACACGCGAAACTCAAAGATTACATTTTCTTTGTAAAACATAGGACTAGAAGACGGGGTGTTGGGACCCGATCTCGAAACCGGACCCCTACCGAAAAATGAAAAATACAAAATGAAACCGAAGAGAAAACAAAGCGAAAGAAATCGAACGGAAAACAAATCAGATCGGAAGTCATAAATCGGAAACACAATCACAGATTCGAAAGCGAATCGAAGGGCTCGGATCCTAAACTCGAAAGCGAAATTGAAGGAAACGAAAACGAAACGAATATTCGACATCCGCGAAGCAAAAACTTTAGAAAAGCGACGTGTTGCGTTGGAAACCCTAAGACTAAACCAATCCGAAAATCCGATATTTATTTTTTTCCTTTCATCTATATTCAAACTCATTCTTGCATCAAGCACAAACAATTTCACCTTTGGAAAATTCATCCTTAAAAAAATCTTAATTTATAAAGATTGTCTTAAACTCAATCTCTTATTTAACAAAACTTATTCTTATTCAATCTTACAAATCTCTTAACTCATCAATTTAATCAAACTCTTATTAATCTATTTGAGAAATTTATATACAAACCAGCCACACCCAATTTAACAAAAATTGGGCAGCATAACGGTTGTATTTTGCAAAACCCAAAAATCTGCAAATCAAAATCACACACTTCTATAATCACATCTAACCAGAACAACCGTCATCGGACCTCCTGTCTGGATTTCCAACATAAACAAACACACATCTATACCTAACACTTCAATAAATTCCAATCCATCAACACAATCCAACAATATTCATAGGCAATTTATACAAACCTCTAATGCACTTTTCTATTCTCAAATAACACCCATATCTCAAATCATAAGTAAATCCCATTCATATCCGATCACATTCATATTTCAAATTAATATACAAATTCATAATCAATCCAAATACAACCCAATCATCTTCAATGGCTTTCCAATGCATAAATCCATAAATCATTTACACTACGAAATAGATATACTACGAACTTGAATGGCTTTCCAAGCCATAAACAATACCAAAATTCCAAATTACATAAAACATAAGACGAACAAAATCGAAACGAAGTCTTGACTTTCTTTCATCCAATCTCTCGCTCGATACCTGGAGATGGGGATGAAAGGGGGGTGAGCTTGACGACTCAGTGAATAACATATTTATAAATCGAAAAACAAGCAAAAATTATTTTTCAAAAACTTTTGCCAAAATGCTTATTTTTCAAACTTTTCAACTTTTCAAATATTTCTAAACAATTTCAAAAATTTCTCGAATGAAAACCTCAATTTCTCATTTTTCAAACTTCATAAATTCTTTTTCACAATTCATTAACAATTGTCAAAAACATGAATGCAGCACATAAAAATGCATCACAAAGTAAACAAATCAAAACACATAACACATCAAACGGTTTGGGTTGGTCCAAAATGGAACGTACTGCACATTCCCGCATAGCGGTTCTGTGCAGCCATGAACAGAACGTATTACACCTTCCCGCATAACGGTCCAGTGTAGCCGTGAACTTATGGGAGTCCTTAAAAGGAACTCCAATGTCACTAACGGGCAGGCGGGAGAAGCCTTTAAAAACGAGACAATGCACTGACTTTAACTTATGGGACCTAACCAAACCCACATAACACATATCATACTTAAAAAAATCATATTGCCCGAAGGCACATTTCGAAAGCTTGAGTTTTTATACTCATGACATATTCAAACACAATGTCATTCACAATTTCAACCGAAATTCACATAACAATCACATGTGTCACTAAGTCAATCCAATTCATATAACTTGTCCTCAAACATTCAAGAATGCAACATTTTAAGCAATTATTTCAATTGTATCAAAACATTCAAAACTCAATGAATGTAACAATTTTCATACTTTGTCAAATCATTCATATTTAATGAATTTCAGAAATTTTATGAATTTATCCAAAATCATTGAAAACAATGAATTTAACCTTTGTAACAAATTTTCAAATCATTTGGAAACAATAAAATTCGAAAACCCATTCTTTCTTGATTTTTCAAAATCACCAAAATTGACTTATAATTCAAATTCATATATCAAAATACACAATCATAGTTCCAAACAAATTCCATTCATAAGTTTTACCATTGCAAAATCCCATAACCATTTTCAAGTATTCAAATCCAAAGGATTTTTAAACCCCAAGGTCAAAGAATACATCAATTTCTCATTCAAAACTAAGAAAGTAACAATTGAATCGATTTTATCAAAATCATCCGAACAATTGTAGCAAATATTTTCAAACATTAACATAAACCATACTTTATAAACAATTCCAAAAGCCATGAATTTAATCATTCGGAAATCAAGATTTTCCAACACTTATATAAACAATATTTTATAAACAATTCCAAAAGCCATGAATTTAATCATTCAGAAATCAAGATTTTCCAACATTTATATAAACAATATTTTATAACAATTTCAAAAGCATTCGGAAATCATAATTTTTCAAACATTTTTTATAAACAATATTTTTATAACAATTTCAGAAGCATTTAGAAATCATAAATTTTTAAACATTTTTTATAAACAATATTTTTATAACAATTTCAGAAGCAATCGGAAATCATAAATTTTCAAACATTTTCATAACCAATATTTCTATAACAATTTCAAAAGCATTTGGAAATCATAAATTTTCAAACATTTTCATAAACAATATTTTTATAACAATTTCAAAAGCATTCAGAAATTATAATTTTTCAAACACTTTTGTAAACAATAATTTTTTATACAATTTCAAAAGAATTAAATTTAATCATTCAAACCCAAAGAATTTCTCAATTATCAAGATCAAAGAATGCAACATTTTTCATAATTTATCAATTCATTCATAAATAAAGAACTTCAAAAATTTTATCAGTTTATCAAATCAATTAAGACAATGAATTTCACCTTTGAAACAATTTTTTAAAATCATTCGGAAATCATAAAATTCGCAAATACTTTCTTTCTTGATTTTTCAAAAATATAAACAATAAATTTTCAAAACATTTCTCTTCTAATTTTTTTAAAAATCACACAAACAATCATTCAATACAATCATTCAATTTCATCAAATGATTCCAAAACAATTAATTTAACTATGCGAAAACAATAAATTGAAAACCATCACTTTCTTAATTTCTCAATAACACATACATAGCTTATAATTCAAATTATAAATATGGTACCCACCTCGATTCCATGCTAGGAACTTGTCCAAGGCACCAATTTCACCAAAGTCTCACTTAAATCAAAAATCCCTAATTCAAGACAACAAAATCCCTAATTCAATCAATATCCAAAATTAAGCATCATCTTAACATAATCACTAAAATTAACCGTAAAAATCTCAAATCCATATCAATCTTAATCCAAATAAGCCAAAATCTCACTAAAAGATTCAAAATCGAAAAACTTCTCTCTTACCTTTTTCTTCTCCCATTTTCGAAATTTATTGGCTCATTATGGAGCTCTCTTCCTCATCCATCTTTTTCCTCCTTGGATCAGCCTTAAAAACATGCTTGAGACCCCTAAAAACTGAAACTTGTAAAACCTTTCTTCTTCTTTTCTCCTTTGCTTCGACCGACGGCTTCTCTTCTCCTTCTCTTCTTCTTTTCTTTCTTTATTTTTCTCTCCTTATTGTCGTGAATCTGCTGCTTCTCTTAGATAAAACGACGGCCAGCTTCCGCCTTTCATTAAGTGAGTAAATTGACCATACTTCCCCTCTATGATAGCCTTAAAACTTAACCCTTTAAGTGATGTTCCAAAAATGCCCTTCATTTATCCTTTAAAAACTGACATCTTGCCTCCAGAATTTGATCAGGTAAAAGAAATAATTTGACAAAACTTCCTTCTAGAGAAATGTTTTTCTATGTCTCATCTTTAAAATGACACCAAAAACACTCAAATCGGTTCAGAAAGGAGGAAGTTATTGCCAAAATACTTTCAGACCTGCACTTAACCATGACTGAACCTTACGCCTAACTTCACTCCAGAAATTGAACATCTTAGGGGCTAAATTGAGCTTCGATCCCTTCACATGATTTGTAACCCCATGTCTCTATTTTATTTTGCTTCAAATATCAACTCAATCGGAGCTCTACAACTCGAGATATTACAAAAATACTAAACTACGTTCAGAAAATTATCTAACTCAACCTTTAACCAATCCTCTCACTTTGGTTCAAACAAATCTCTTTCCCTTTAATCTCCTCAAAATCATAATTCCCCATGATAAAGTAGCTAAATGTCTTAAGAATCCAACGCTTCAAAAATCAAATCAATCGGATATCAGACGAAGGAATTATAAGCAAAAGATTGAAAAAGGGTCGGATCAAAAGCAAAATAACAGAACTTCAATTATACATATATAATCAAATTTTCCAAAAATCATAACTCTTGATCCCAAACTCCAAATTTCACAAATTTGGTATCAATAAAAAGATCAAAGGAAGCTCTACAACTTCTATGAAGAACTTAAAATAAAATTCAGTCTCTAAAAGGGTCAAAAAGTCTACATAAAGTGGCTGTCCATTCAATGACAACCTAAACAGTGACAGAACTTCCAAAAATCATATCTTCCTATTCCAAAGTCCAAAAATTCCATACTTTATATCAATGGAAAGATCAAAACATAATTTAAAACTTTCATGAGGCACTTAAAGGCAATTTCAACCTCTAGCTAAGTCAATTTTTCAGTCAAAGATTCCGCCCTGTTATTGTCATCCTATACCAACTCCAAAATTTAAAATTTCATATCTCCTAATTCCCACATCTAAAAATTACAAACTTTATAGCGTCGGAAAAATTAAAAGACAAGCTAAAACTTTCATGTAGACCACTTACTCCAATTCAGACTATCCGCACGACGAGTGGGCTCAAAGCCGAGTACTCGCAAATGTACACTTATGGTAATTTTTTTTTCAAAACAAAGCAAAATAACACTTAACTTTGACTGATCAAAACTTTTATTCCCGATATCGAAAAATATCAAACTTTATAGCGAAAGAAAGCTCTCGACAGAAGTTACAACTTTTATGAAGATCATTTTCTCAAATTCTGCCTAAATCAAAAGGTCAACTATCTATGATCAAAAAGTCAAACTTTTTTAATTTTACAAATTCTCACATTTTTTCTCTTTATTTATTGATTTTTAACTCCATTAAAGCAATTTATCACTAACAATTTCATTTAAATTTCAAACGCCATTTTAGGCCATACCTTAACATAAACCTCAATAACAAAAGCATTTTTCGCCTATCTTAATCTAATCTAACTATTCACATTCAAAATTTTCTTTATCTTTATTCATTCTAATTTTCTCATTTCATGTCACTTGACACTTTAAAATTGCAAGAAAAGTTCGAGGTCCAACACGGGGCCTATTCACTGGAAATGGTACTGTTGCAACTTCTGCAGCAGTACCATTTCTAGCGAATTTACTGGAAATGGTACTGCTGCAACTTCCTTTTAACCAGCTGGAGGAGCGAAACTCAAAGATTCCCTATTTGCTATTGCATTAGTAAATGAACTAGCAGAGCAATGTTACTCAGTCCCCTGTTTTGCTATTGCATTTTATGGACTTGACTACAGAACTTGCAGCAGTGTCAGAAGCCTTTTAACAAGCTGGAGTCTCGGGGGAAGCTAACGCTTATACGAGAGCTCCACTTCCTCGCCTTTCTTCTGGAAAAGCTTATATTTTGCTTCCTTCTCTCGCGCTTGCTTGTGCGAAGGCTTAAAGTCCTTTTCGCTAAGTCCAAAATCTTCCGAAAAAGGAAAAGATATGATCCTAGCCGCATATTGAGCGCAGCTGGTAATAGGCTAGGGCTAGGTGCTTATTGAGGAGGAGCGAAACTCAAAGATTACGTTTTCTTTGTAAAACATAGGATGAGAAGACGAGACCAATTCACTGGAAATGGTACTGTTGTAACTTCTGCAGCAGTACCATTTCCAATGAATTTACTTGAAATGGTACAGCTGCAGAAGTTGCAGCAGTGCCAGAAGCCTTTTAACCAGTTGGAGGAGCGAAACTCAAAGATTCCATATTGGCTATTGCATTAGTAGATGAACTAGCAAAGTAATGCTGCTAAGTGCCCTGTTTTGCTAATGCATTTTGTGGACTTGACTACAGAAGTTGCAGCAATGCCAGAAGCGTTTTAACCAGCTGGAGCATCGGGGGAAGCTAGCGCTTATACGACAGCTCCGCTTCCTCGTCTTGCTTCAGGAAAAGCTTCTACTTTGCTTCCTTCTCTCGCGCTAGCTTGTGCGAAGGCTTAAAGTCCTTTTCGCTAGGTCCAAAATCTTCCGAAAAAGGAAAAGATCTGATCCTTCCCGCATATTGAGCGCAGCTAGTAATAGGCTAGGGCTAGGTGCTTATTGAGGCGGAGCAAAACTCAAAGATTACGTTTTCTTTGCAAAACATAGGACGAGAAGACGGGGCCCATTCACTGGAATTGGTACTGTTGCAACTTCTGCAGCAGTGCCTGAAGCCTTCTAACCAGCTGGAGGAGCGAAACTCAAAGATTCCCTATTGGCTATTGCATTAGTAAATGAACTAGCAGAGTAAAGCTACTCAGTGTCCTGTTTTGCTATTGCATTTTGTGGACTCGATAGTAGAAGTTGCAGCAGTGCCAAAAGCGTCTTAACCAGCTGGAGCCTCGGGGGAAGCTAGCGCTTATACGATAGCTCTACTTCCTCGTCTTGTTTCTCAAAAAGCTTCTACTTTGTTTCCTTCTCTCGTGCTTGCTTGAGCGAAGGCTTAAAGTCCTTTTCGCTAGGTCCAAAATCTTCTGAAAAAGGAAATGATCTGATCCTATCCGCATATTGAGCGTAGCTGGTAATAGGCTAGGGCTAGGTGCTTATTGAGGAGGCGCGAAACTCAAAGATTACGTTTTCTTTGTAAAACATAGGACGAGAAGACGGGGCCCATTCACTAGAAATGGTACTGTTGGAACTTCTATAGCAATACCATTTCCAGCGAATTTACTAGAAATGGTACTACTGCAGAAGTTGCAGCAGTGCCAGAAGCCTTTTAACCAGCTGGAGGAGCGAAACTCAAAGATTCCCTATTGGCTATTGCATTAGTAAATGAACTAGCAGAGTAATGCTACTCAGTGCCCTGTTTTGCTTTTGCATTTTGTGGACTTGACTGCAGAAGTTGCAACAATGCCAGAAGCCTTTTAACCAACTGGAGCCTATGGGGTAGCTAACGGTTAAATGAGAGCTCCGTTACCTTGTCTTGCTTATGGAAAAGCTTCTACTTTGCTTCCTTCTCTCGCGCTTGCTTGCGTGAAGTTTTAAAGTGCTTTTCTTTAGGTCCAAAATCTTCTGAAAAAGGAAAAGATCTGATCCTAGCCGCATATGGAGCGTAGCTGGTAATAGACTAGGGATAGGTGCTTATTGAGGAGGCGCGAAAGTCAAAGATTACGTTTTCTTTGTAAAACATAGGACGAGAAGACGGTGCCCATTAACTGGAAATGGTACGGTTTCACCTTCTGCAGCAACACCATTTCCAGGGAATTTACTGGAAATGGAACTGTTGCAGAAGTTGCAGCAGTGCTAGAAGCCTTTTAACCAGCTGGAGGAGCGTAACTAAAAGATTCCCTATTGGCTATTGTATTAGTAAATGAACTAGCAGAGTAATGCTACTCAGTTCCCTGATTTACTATTGCATTTTGTGGACTTGACTGCATAAGTTACAGCTGTGCCAAAAGCCATTTAACCAGTTGGAGCCTCGGGGGAAGCTAGCGCTTATACAAGAGCACCGCTTCCTCGTCTTGCTTCTGGAAAAGCTTCTACTTTGCTTCCTTCTCTCGCGCTTGCTTGCGTGAAGGCTTAAAGTCCTTTTCGCTAGGTTCAAAATCTTCCAAAAAAGGAAAAGATCTGATCCTAGTAACATATTGAGCAGAGCTGGTAATAGGCTAGGGTTAGGAGTTTATTGAGGAGGAGCGAAACTCAAAGATTACGTTTTCTTTGCAAAACATGGGATGAGAAGACGAGATCCATTCACTGGAAATGGTACTATTGCAACTTCTGCAGCAGTACCATTTCTAGCGAATTTACTGGAAATGGTACTACTGCAAAAGTTGCAGCAGTGCCAGAAGCCTTTTAACCAGTTGGAGGAGCGAAACTCAAAGATTCCCTATTTGCTATTGCATTAGTAAATGAACTAGCAGAGCAATGCTACTCAGTCCCCTGTTTTGCTTTTGCATTTTGTGGACTTGACTACAGAAGTTGCAGCAGTGCCAAAAGCCATTTAACCAGTTGGAGCCTCGGGGGAAGCTAGCGCTTATACAAGAGCTCCGCTTCCTCGTCTTGCTTCTGGAAAAGCTTCTACTTTGCTTCCTTCTCTCGCGCTTGCTTGCGTGAAGGCTTAAAGTCCTTTTCGCTAGGTTCAAAATCTTCCAAAAAAGGAAAAGATCTGATCCTAGTAACATATTGAGCAGAGCTGGTAATAGGCTAGGGTTAGGAGTTTATTGAGGAGGAGCGAAACTCAAAGATTACGTTTTCTTTGCAAAACATGGGATGAGAAGACGAGATCCATTCACTGGAAATGGTACTATTGCAACTTCTGCAGCAGTACCATTTCTAGCGAATTTACTGGAAATGGTACTACTGCAAAAGTTGCAGCAGTGCCAGAAGCCTTTTAACCAGTTGGAGGAGCGAAACTCAAAGATTCCCTATTTGCTATTGCATTAGTAAATGAACTAGAAGAGTAATGCTGCTCAGTGCCCAGTTTTGCTATTGTATTTGGTTGACTTGACTGCAGAAGTTGTAGCAGTGCCAGAAGCCTTTTGACCTGCTGGAGCCTCGGGGGAAGCTAGCGCTTATACGACAGCTACGATTCCTCGTCTTGCTTCTGGAAAAGCTTCTACTTTACTTCCTTCTCTCGCGCTTGCTTGCGTGAAGGCTTAAGGTCCTTTTCGCTAAGTCCAAAATCTTTCGAAAAAGGAAAAGATCTAATCCTAGCCGAATATTGAGCGCAATTGGTAATAGGCTAGGGCTAGGTGCCTATTGTGGAGGAGCAAAACTCAAAGATTATGCTTTCTTTGTAAAACATAGGACGAGAAGACGGGGCCCATTCACTGGAAATGGTACTGTTGCAATTTCTGCAGTAGTACCATTTCCAGCGGCAGAAGTTGCAGCAGTGCCAGAAGCCTTTTAACCAGTTGGAGGAACGAAACTCAAAGATTTCATATTGGCTATTGCATTAGTAAATGAACTAGCAGAGTAATGTTGCTCAGTGCCCTATTTTGCTATTGCATTTTGTGGACTTGACTGCAGAAGTAGCAGCAGTGACAGAAGTCTCTTAACCAGCTGGAGCCTCGGGGGAAGCTAACGCTTATACGAGAGCTCCGTTTGCTCGTCTTGCTTCTGGAAAAGCCTCTACTTTGCTTCCTTCTCTCGCGCTTGCTTGCGCAAAGGCTTAAAGTCCTTTTCGCTAGGTCCAAAATCATCTGAAAAAGGAAAAGATCTTATCCTAGCCGCATATTGAGCGCAGCTGGTAATAGGCTAGGGCTAGGTGTTTATCGAGGAGGCGTGAAACTCAAAGATTTCGTTTTCTTTGTAAACCATAGGACGAGAAGACGGGGCCCATTAACTGGAAATGGTACTGTTACAACTTCTGCAGGAGAACCATTTCTTGCGAATTTACTGGAAATGGTACTGCTGCAGAAGTTGCAGCGGTTCCAGAAGACTTTTATCAAGCTGGAGGAGCGAAACTCAAAGATTCCCTATTGGCTATCGCATTAGTAAATGAAATAGCAGAGTATTGCTACTCAGTGCCCTGTTTTGCTATAGCATTTTGTGGACTTTACTGCAGAAGTAGCAGCAGTGATAGAAGTCCTTTAACCAACTGGAGCCTCGGGGGAAGCTAGCGCTTATACGAGAGCTCCGCTTGCTCGTCTTGCTTCTGAAAAAGCCTCTACTTTGCTTCCTTCTCTCGCGCTTGCTTGCGCGAAGGCTTAAAGTCCTTTTCTCTAGGTCCAAAATCTTCCGAAAAAGGAAAAGATCTAATCTTAGCCGCATATTTAGCGCAGCTGGTAATAGGCTAGGGCTAGGTGCTTATTGAGGTGGAGTGAAACTCAAAAATTACGTTTTCTTTGTAAAACAAAGGACGAGAAGACAGGGCCCATTTACTAGAAATGGTACTGTTGCAACTTCTGCAGCAATACCATTTCCAGCAAATGTACTGGAGATGTTACTGCTCCAGAAGTTGCAGTAGTGCCAAAAGTCTTTTAACCAGCTGGAGGAGCGAAACTCAAATATTCCATATTAGCTATTGCATTAGTAAATGAACTAGCATAGTAATGCTGCTCGGTGCCTTGTTTTGATATTGCATTTTGTGGACTTGACTGCAGAAGTTGCAGCAGTGCCAAAAGCCTTCTAACAGCTGGAGCCTCGGGGGAAGCTAGCGCTTATACGAGAAATCTGCTTCCTCGTCTTGCTTCCGGAAAAGCTTCTACTTTGCTTCCTTCCCTCGCGCTTGCTTGCGCGAAGGCTTAAAGTCCTTTTCGCTAGGTCCAAAATCTTCCGAAAAAGGAAAAGATCTGACCCTAGCCGCATATTGAGCGCAGCTGGTAATAGGCTAGGGCTAGGTGCTTATTGAAGAGGAGCGAAACTCAAAGATTACGTTTTCTATGTAAAACATAAGACAATAAGACGAGGCCCGTTCACTTGAAATGGTACTGTTGCAACTTCTGCCATAGTACCATTTCCAGCGAATTTACTGGAAATGGTACAGCTGCAGAAGTTGCAGCAGTGCCAAAAGCCTTTTAACCAGCTGGAGGAGCGAAACTCAAAGATTTCCTATTGGCTATTGTATTGGTAAATGAACTAGCAGAGTAATGCTCCTCAGTGCCCTGTTTTGCTATTGCATTTTGTGGACTTGACTGCAGAAGTTGCAGGAGTGCCAGAAGCCTTTTAACCAGCTGGAGCCTCGGGCGAGGCTAGCGCTTATACCACAGCTCCGCTTCCTCGTCTTGCTTCTGGAAAAGCTTCTACTTTCCATGCTTCTCTCACGCTTGCTTGCGCGAAGGCTTAAAGTCCTTTTCACTAGGTCCAAAATCATCCGAAAAAGGAAAAGATCTGATCCTAGCCGCATATTGAGCGCAGCTGGCAATAGGTTAGGGCTAGGTGCTTATTGAGGAGAAGCGAAACTCAAAGATTACGTTTTCTTTGTAAAACATAGGACGAGAAGACGGGGCCCATTCACTGGAAATGGTACTGTTGCAACTTCTGCAGTAGTTCATAATTCTAAATCTCCTTGATTGTCTTCTATTGAATGTTCTTGCGATGTAGAGGCTTGATCCTCTTTTCCAATGGATCTTTCGATAAATTCTTCTTGTTCCCCGCTTCTCTGGACCAAAATGGTCCCTTCTAGATGTTCTCCATGTTTGGAAATCGCCTCCCCAAAGTCTCCCCCTCTGATTTGCCTTCGAAACATCGCTTTTATAAGAAAATATAGGTTTTTAGGTTATGTACAGCCGTGCATAAGAACGTGCATTATCAAAATTTATCGAGTATCGCAAAAGGACAAAGGCGTGTAAGAGTGCACAACTACGCACTCCTTCCTAATTGTTGATTTTCTATTTTACGCTGCTTTTTTGGCCGAATTCCTCTCCTTTAAGTCCATGAAGGCAATTGTCACCTGTATGTTAGGTGTTGATAATGCGTCTCATACATAATATTTATCAAATATACGTAGCGGAAATAAAACGAAACCTCAAAAACCATATCCACTCATGCATATAAATATAGAAAAACAGAAACATGAAATATAAGATGTTTACATACCTTTCTGATAATCTCCTTCGTTCTTTAATCTTCTCCACGTTGGGTTGTCGTAAACTACAACGATCAATGCAGACCATCTATAATGAAAGTCCACATGAAGATAGAAGAATGAAACCTCACTAAAAGGTGGCTAGAATTCTTTCTTTCTGCTAGAAATGACAAGAACTCTTCAGAGAGTTAGAGAGAAAAAGTGTGTGTGTTAGAAAAAGAACCTTACTTTTCTTTTCTTGTGTCTTAAACAAGATGCATGCAAATCATCTCAATTTTATGAACCATTTGGCCTTCCATAACTCCCATCACTAATGGAAAGTTATGGGAAGTTAATGGTCATGAGTAACATGCATTAATAGAAGTTATAGGAAGTTAATGACCATGAATAACATGCATTAATAGAAGCCAACAACACTTGTTTCTAATCCATTCCATGCAACGTTTTCTACTACGATCACATTACGATACAATCCCGAAACATTCTCTCATATCACCATTTAAGATCATTTTACTCATCCTTCGAATCGCCTATATGTGTGACCCATTAGGTTCCCGGTTATGTTTGCCACTTCAATTAACACTTAATTTAAGTAAGTCAAGAGCGATATCTAGCAAATGTCACAATCGCTAGGATCCATCTAATCAACTGAGGCTTGGCATCCTTTTTAGCAAATAGGTATTTCAGGAATGCAAGATTGATATACACAATCGCTTTAAACCAAGTTAGTCAGAATGAAATTTATCACAAGCAAAAACTACAACTAACAGTTCTTTTTCTGTCGTGGTATAATTAATCTAAAAATCCGTCAAAGCGCTACTGGCGTAGTGAAAAGATGCAACTTCTTGTCCTTACGATGCCCTAGAACACACCCAATTGTGTAATCGCTAGCACCACACATCACTAGAATGGCAAGCTCCAATCTGGTGGTTGTAACACTGGTGCTGACGTCAACGGCTTCTTCAACCTATCAAAAGAAATTAAATAATCATTATAAAAAATGAAAGGAACATCTTTAACAAACAAATGAGTAAGGAGCTTAGCAATTAAAGAAAAATCCTTTATGAATCGGACCCCTTGAACATTACTTGGCAGAGGAAGTTTATCGATGACTTCAGTTTTTTCCTTATCCACTTCAATGCCTCTATAAGATATCTTGTGTCCAAAGACTATTCCCTCCTGAACCATAAAGTGGCATTTTTCTAAATTTAATACTAAATGGGCCTCTTCCCACCGTTGGAAAACCTTATCCAAATTTTTCAGACACTGCTTAAAGGAATCTCCATACACTGAAAAGTCATCCATAAATACCTCCAAAAAAATCCTTAATCATGTCGATAAAAATGCCCATCATACATTGCTGAAATGTTTCTGGTGCATTGCAAAGTCCGAAAGACACCTTCTGTATGCAAAAGTACCATATGGATATGTGAAAGTTGTCTTGGCTTGATCCTTTGGATAAATGAATATTTGATTGTAGCCAAAATATCCATCCAAGAAACAGTAGAATGCATGTCCTACAACTCTCTTAATCATCTGGTCCGTAAAAGGCAATGGGAAGTGATCCTTTTTTGTCACAGAGTTGAGCTTCCTGTAATCAATACAAACTCTCCAACCAATGACCGTCCATGTGGAAATCAACTCACCCTTTTCATTTTCCACCACTGTTGTTCCGCTTTTCTTTGGTACACACTGAATTGGACTTACTCATTCACTATCTGAGATTGGGTATGTAATTTCTACATCCAATAACTTAATCACCTCCTGTTTTACAACTTCCTGCATGTTTAGATTCAAATGCCTTTTCCTATCCCTCACTGGTTTACATCCATCCTCGAGATTTATTCTATGCATCACAACACTCGAACTTATCCCTTAGATGTCTGATATCTGCCACCCCATCGCTTTCATCCTCCTCCTTATAACTTGTACTACCTTCCTCTCCTGTTCATCACTCAACTAGTTTGAAATAATCACAGGTAATGTTTGATTTTTACCCAAAAATATACACCTCAATTGTGAAGGTAAAGATTTTAACTTTAGGGTGGGTGATCTCTCATTGGAAGATGGTGTGGGTGGTTTGGTCCTCACCAAAGGTTCCTTCTCACTTTTCTCTTCTTCCTCTCCATCCTTCTTTCTCTTTCCACTCTCATCTTATTCATTAAATTCTAATTCCCTCTCACTCTTTGTTTTTATCATTCTACCAATTATCTCCTCCACACATTCATCTATCACATCCATTCTCCTACAACAATTTGGATCCTCCCTTCTTTTCAAACTCCTAATCATGTTAAACTCAACTTTTTCATTACCAATACATAAAATCAGAACACCATTATTCACACCAATCAACGCTTGACCAGTATTCATAAATGGGTGTCCCAAAATCAATGGACAATTTATGTCCTGAGCAACATTAAGAATGAAAAAGTGAACAGGAATCACAAACTTATCTACTTTTACCGAAAACATCTTCGGCAAATCCAAAAGGCTTCTTTATGGACTGATCAGCTAATTGAATTGTCATTGATGTAGGCTTTATGTCATCCAAGTTCAGCTTCCTGAAAATAGACAATGGCATCATATTAATCCTAGCTCCCAAATCACATAAACATTTAGAAAATTCAACACCATTAACAATACAAGGAATAGTAAAACTCCTAAGATCCTTTAGTTTCAATGGCATATTGTTCGTGATCATAGAGCTGCAACTGGCTGTCAATGCTACTGTTTGATTTGAATCCCAATTGTGAGAAAGTGATTCCTTTAAGAACTTAGCATACTTGGGCATATGCTCCAAAACTTCTGGAAAAGAAAAACTCATATACAACTTCTTCAATTTTTCCAAAAATTTGTTGAATTGGGTCTCCACTGGATTCTGATTCACTCTCCCAGGAAATGGTAATTTTGGAACATATGGTGGAGGTGGAACATATAGGGTTCCTCCTCCTCAGTGACTTTCTCCTTACCTTTTTCTTGACTTTTCTCCACTAGATCAACAACTTCCTTCAAGACTAGCTCTAGTAACTCTTTTCCACTTCTCAACTAAATTGCCTTTAAATGTTCTTTCTGATAAGGTTTTGAAGTGTTGGGAAGGTTACCTGGGGTCTGGTTGATACTACGATTGCCAGCTGACCCATTTGCACCTTTAGGTTATAGATTGAAGATGCTTGGTTTTTAATCAACTAATCAGTCTTCACTTGTAACTTTTCAGTGCCTGATTACTCTATGCCTCTGCCTCCCTGATATTGTTCACCTTCGATCTAATTGTAACCATCACTTCCATCATCTTTAAAAATTGGGAACTTAGCTGTGAAAGTTGAGAATCTATCCTTCCAGTTTTGGCTTCCATTTTTTCCTCTAGCCTTAATTCAATACCTCCAAACTTTGACTCTAAGGCAATATGTGAGTTGCTTTACTTTTCCTGAAATCCTGGGGGTCTTTGAGCTCTCCAATTGGTTCCTACAGGATTAACCCAAGAAAAATTTGGATGGTTTTTCCATCCAGCATTGTAAGTACTAGAATATGGGTTGTTACCTTACCTCTATTGGAACCCTAAATACTGAGCTTGTTTTGTGCCTTCAGTGCTCATCAAATAACATTTTGATGAATTATGACTGGCCGCTCCACAAATCTCACAATTTTGATGCATATTGTAGCACCCCACCCTCTCGAGACACGTATTTGACATCCTAAGTGATATCTGAGTATGTACCCCGCGAGGGTGGCATGCTAGAATAGTCAAATAGTCGAACTCATTACAATTTTTTTTCATTTATCAAATGCATATGCGGAATTTAGTAATCAAATTTGGACCCATTCTTTTCTTTCATAACAACAAAATCACATTTTCTTTTATTATTTCACTCAAGATCATTCTCATTTACAACCCTTTCCACTTTGGAAAGTTATTACAAAATAGAATATTCAAATAAACATGTTACAATAATTCCAGAAGACTCAATTTGATACAAAAATAAGAAAATACTAATGCAGACCCAAACTGATCCCGGCCTCTATCTCTTACTTGAATGCAGTGGCTATACTCCTATTTGCCCAACGGGGTAACTCTTCTGAGCCTGAAAAAATATTACAAATTTAAGGTACGTTTTGTGAACTCAGTGAGTGACCATTACCGATGGCTCACTCATCACATAACATATACAATTCAAACATTCACATATCACATAATTCACCTCATTTAATTAATAATCATATTGAATCACATACACTTGATCAATCATTTCACATTTTACATTCTACACATATCACATTCATAAGTCATTCAAACTATTATAATCATTCATATCATGTATATGCAGTGCACATGAGACTCACTTTCAATTTGTTACTTTATTGTGACCGAGTGTCTAAATTGTCCCGCATCTATTGTGGATACCGGGCTTATTGATAACTATCCCGTATCTGTTGGGGATACCATTCTCATTTTACATAATGATCCTTTGGCTTTTATACACTTTCTGAGCTTTAAGCTCTTTTTCACATTCTGAGCTTTAAGCTCTTTTTCGGTGGCTACTCCGATTGTGTTGGGTCCGGGATTCGGTACTTGGGGAAACAGGCCCAGCCATAACTCCCAGCATACCCCCGCGGCCCACACAATTGGTACTGTCCTCTTTGGTCTGGGAATCCCTCTCCAGGATTCGAACACA
>JAOQMR010076420.1:0-16595 GCA_027563865.1 Erythroxylum pelleterianum | reverse complement strand
CAGCAACCCTAGTCGCCATCTCTATATCTGGTTTACTTGTAAGTTTTACTGGGTATGCCTTATATACTGCTTTTGGGAAACCTTCTCAACAACTAAGAGATCCATTCGAGGAACACGGGGACCCTCCGCCGGCAGGGTACGATCAAGACACCATCTCCCATCTGTATATCCAGCGCCTGAGCAATCCAAGCATAGACCAGGCTTTGTTATCTCTATTGGACCTGAATCATCCGCCTAAAATCGAAGATTTCTCGTCCGACGTCATGTAAATTATCAAAAGTATGATAGATCCATCAAAGCAGTTCAATTGACTTTCTAGTAGAGCTAGCTTGACCATCTTCTATGGCGAATGGGGTATGAGCCAAGGACCGGCCTGGTAAGTAAAAAGGAAGCAAGGAATAAGAAAGCCGCTTCCAGTGTCAAAGGACAAGAGAAAGTTTTGGGGTACATCCGATAAAAAGCTCACCATCAAGATTATGACCAAACCAAAAGGATGGCATCCACCTTTGACCTGTACCATACATACCTACTTAAAAAAGAGTATGATCACCAAAGAAGAAGGCCGGTTGATGAATTAAGGTCCACTTGGCCAAGCTCAGTGAAGAGGACGTCTGGCTCCTCTCGAGCGCACGAGAATGATCTGATCCGATTTAGGTCTAGGACCCAACTCCGAACCCTTTGCCCGGCTCGGAAAGACCTTCACCTTCCGGTCAACTATATAAGCTTTCCAACCGACGCCGAGATCTTTTCCCCGATGCGGTAGATAAGTGGCTAGGTTCGCGATAGGAGGACTGGCCCTGAACTTGGCATGGGATAGCGAAGCCGCTCCTTCACTCTGGCAGACCAGCTTGCCGCATGCTACCCTCAACCACAGCTATCCATCTTTAAATCGATCCATCCAGCGGAGCGACTGAAGTCGCTCGCCTGTCTTCCCTAGATTCATGTCATGAAGCTCAGGAATAACCGAAAAATAGCACGGAGCATGTCTTTCGACTAGCGAGATATTTCCTATCTGAAAAATCTTGTTCTGGCGTAGCCTATTTGTTCTGCATCGCCAAACTCTTCTATCAACTATGTAGACCTCCCGTCTTTCATTATTGGGTTTTCACATGGTTTTATAAGCGGACGGGATGCATAAGCACTCGTAACTGCTGATGATATTACTCACTGCCGACGAATTCCAGAGATCGCATTATAAAAACGACGGGCATGCATGGATAAGAGGAGTAGTTGACGGATAGTTTCTAAAATGCTCTACTTACAGGCGAAAAGACAGAGTGAGTCACAGGATTTCTCACCTTAGTTAGTTAGGTTTCACCCGAGTGACGGAATGGCACCAAACGAAATGGAGAAGGGGATCTTTTAGTTAAGCAAGCACTGATAGGCGAGTAGTCTTTCGCCATTTTTCGAAAGAGATGAGATGAGGTGAAGAAGATCAAGAATAAGTGTATAGCTCAGGTTGATTCATTCGCAGGAAAATTTCAAAGCAACTGTTTAGCCGGCTTGGGACAGGCTTGCTTGAGCGGATATGCGAACAGCAGATATGATCACAGTAGTATGATCACAGTAGTATGATTCCTAAGAGGAGAAAGGAAGCAAAAGTGAATTCTATCTTTCAACCCTTGCATACACCTTTTTGAGGTAGTCGTGGTAGTTCCATCTATCTTATCTGAATCACGGGTAGGAAATTAAGTTCCAGCATCATCCTATTAAGATTAAGAAAAAGGCTTTGTCTCTTCCCTCAAGAGCTAAATAAAAAAAATCGACTACGGATCTTAGCAGCATCGCTTATTCCTCCAACGGCTTTTTCTTAAATAGAAAGAGCATCGGAGTCGTTCACAAGAATTGACTATTCTATTTCGAAAGCTAGAAAGCGAGAAAGAGAAGTCCTTTAATTAAGCAAAAGTGATCAACGAAGACCTAAAAGCAGTTATATAAAGCACGGCTACCATTTCCTTTGCTACCGGCTGATTTCAGTCCCATCTACTCTCAAACTGGCTGTGTCCTTGCAAGGTTAGGAGTGACCTCTTTTCTTGAAGAGCTTTCCCCTTCCCCCGGTGATGTAACTAGCTAGCAGTCTGCAAAAATCATATTTTCCCTCGGCTCTTTCCCTGTCCCTGCCCGCTCCCTAATAGGATAACTGGGATGTGAGACCCTAACTGCTGTACTAGCTGATGCCTTGCTAAGGTACCTGAGGGCTGGAGCTGAAATGCTTGTAAAAAAGTAAAGTGCTCTAGCTATAAATTATTCTACCTCCACTAGGCCAAAAGGAGGAAGACCCTTTGATTTTCTAGGACTGATTTCCCCCGTCCTGAACCAACGTTCAATCCAGAAAGACGTTTTCGTAACAACTCTTGGAACAAGAGCAAGAGATCTCATACTTTTTTCTATAACTCACAGCCAATGCAATGCGCATCCTTTTCTAGGATGCGCATTTCCCCTTCCCTAAACGAAAGAGAGATCGATTCCTTTCCCAACCCGAAATATAAATATGGAGAACTCCACTTAATTTCCTCTAGGCTTTGGCGGTCTTTTTCATGCTCGGACCTGAGACTCTTGAAGAATCCTTTCTATTCTTCGGTTATGTATGGAAAGATAAAGATAGAAAGAAAATGACCAGTATTCACTATATCTTGTTAGATATAGGTGCTTTTCTCCTAGTGCTCAAGGCTCTTGATTTTTTTTTTTTAGGCGTATATGATACCTAGGCTCCCGTGGGGGGAAATGTCAGAAAAAGGACCTCCTTGACCTTTAGCCCAAGTTTGATATTTGGTTATTCAAAAAAAGAGCCTTTTCCCTTGGGGGGGGAGGATGGATTGATAGTGTGGACGATTTAAAAGATATACTTGTAATAAGAGATCATGTTCGGACATGTAGGGTTTGTATACTTGGTGGAACCTGGCATATCTTAAAAAAAAACCTTTGCATGGGCTCCCCGCGCATTTGTATGGTCTAGAGAAGCTTACTTGTCTTATAAAAAGTATTTTTCTGTCTTTGTTTTCATTGCTTATTCTTTTGTCTGGAAAAAGATGCTTATCCCAGTGAGTTTGACGGGCCTACTGGCCCAGAAGCTTCTCAAAAATGGACTTTTCTAGTTAGAGACAAAGGTCTTGGGGCTAACGTGTGATCCGCTCAAGGACCTACTTGGTTTAGGTAAAGATCTCATGCGTTCCCCGACTTGAGAGGTCATTTTTGTATGCACATTTCAAAAATGGTCGGAAGAACGGGTTTAATTATATAAAATATATATATAATTACCTACCGGCTGGCTGGTTTTTTTGTCAAAAAAGACAAAACGGGATTGGATTGCATTTCCACTCATAAGGAAGGAAGAGATACCTTTGACAGGGTGATCTTTTTGGTTTAAATGGAATGGTGTTCAAACTCCCGAAATGCAGTCTAGACAGCGGGCCTTCCCCTTTCTGACTGGACTGACTCGGGGAAGGGTCAATCTCCTCCTACGCATGCTGAACAGCCACTCATTCGTCCTGACTAAATAGTCGAATCTATTTCTCAGCGATGATTTTCTCCGATAATAACCCCTTCCCAACCAGCCCGAAAAATCTATTTTGTAAGATCGGCTAATTCAATCTGGTCCGAAGTTGTCGCGTTTTCTTTATCGAAAAAAACTCATTTTTATTAGGGGGTCTTGGTTGGCCCCCCTCTTTTCAACTATTATAGCTGGCGTCGACCCCCGAAGCGATACGAACGGACACGAAGAAAAAACGCAGGCAACGGAAATGCAAAAGAGAAGAGCAAAGATTCCAGACCCAGAGCATGTTATTAACTCAATCACAAATCTGTTGAATGAAGGTATACTCTCAGCCACTAGTTAGAAGGAAATCCCTTGACTTTGCTTATGCCCTTATGCAGTAAAGAAAGCAAGTGAGGCGAGCTAAGATTCCATTCTTTGTAACGTAACAGGATTCGATGTTGCACCCTCTTCAACTATTCACGGGATCCAGGGTTTTTCGAGAAAAGGTCCCATCCTTCAATATCATGATTGGGTCGACTCGACCAACATGAGTGAATAGAAAATCGAAAACGTACATAGCTGTTCCAGCTGAAATACTTGGAATAATTCTACCACTTCTACTAGGAGTAGCCTTTTTAGTGCTAGCTGAACGTAAAGTAATGGCTTTTGTGCAACGTCGAAAGGGTCCTGATGTAGTGGGATCGTTCGGATTGTTACAACCTCTAGCAGATGGTTCGAAATTGATTCTAAAAGAACCTATTTCACCAAGTAGTGCTAATTTCCCCCTTTTTAGAATGGCTCCAGTGGCTACATTTATGTTAAGTCTGGTCGCTCGGGCCGTTGTACCTTTTGATTATGGTATGGTATTGTCAGATCCGAACATAGGGCTACTTTATTTGTTTGCCATATCTTCGCTAGGTGTTTATGGAATTATTATAGCGGGTTGGTCTAGTAATTAGGGGGCGGCCGTTCGGTCGCCTATGATACTAGGACCAACAGGTCAAAAATGGGTTTGTGCCGCAGGTGTTGAACGATCTACTCTACACAGGTGTGGGCTTACAAGGGCTAGGGCTCATAAACCCTTGATTTCATTCATCAATAGGGTCCTGGTCGGTCACTTTTCCGGGCCGGGATCGATAAGTAAAAAAAAAAGAGATGTTTCTCTTCGCACCATTGATAGACTACTTAAGATTCAATTCAAAAGGCCCCTTGCGAATCCGTAAATCTGAAGAGCATGCCGCAACAAAAGGATGGTCCCCTATGCATTTCATTCTTTCCGGAAGGAAAAAAAAAAGTACCCCCCATCATGGTGAACCTCTCCTTGTGATCGGGATGAGGTAAATGCCTCCCAACCGGGGGGCAGATCGAATCGGAGTTTCCTTAGGTAGCCACCGACCTACAGTTATCCTTAAACGTCCGTGCTTGGTGGAGAAGAAGCGAACAAAGGTACGCTCGCTTGCTGTCTTGTTCTCTGCCGCGAACTGGGATCGCTCGCCAGCTAGGTCAGATTGGAGCAACATTTTTTGAGAACATATTACCCATCTTCGGGGACAAGGGGCGTAACGACCTCTCGATCTTCTTACTGCAGCCCAGGAAAAAAAACGTCCGTCTAGGCGTTCCCTCTTGCGTTGCTCCGATCCCCCCTACGCCTAGGACGTTGTCTGGGCCAAGAGCCTTAGTTAGTTGCTGTTTTCATTTGGTTGTTTTTTTCTCGTTGTTGATACCGGCAAGACTCAGCCAGATGATGTCTACTGGTTGGTAATGAGAGGACTCTTAGTATCTGCATACCAAAAAAGGGACGCTGATTAAAAAACAATCATTTGATTTGATTTCTTTCTCTCCCTTAGCAGCAGAAAAGGAGTCTATCTATCTGCCTAGCTTTGGTAGATTTCCCCCAACGCAATCCACAGAAATTCCACGAATCCCTTGGTGGATAAGTCCGACGACTCAGCAGCAGTGCGGAATGGAGTTTCTCGTCCGGTGGATCTGATCTATAGTTAGGGGGCAATACATACCAAAAGGTTCGAAGAAGGAACGCACATAAGAGTAATTCAATCTAGAAAACCATTATATGAAGAAGTCGTTTTGTCCACCTTAAGACACATTGATGCATCACTTCTGGGACTATCAGCTCAGGGTCCTGAAGTCAAAAGTGGACACTCTGACCGAAATCCTCCTGAGTCTGGAACAGCGATTCGAAATGTTCGGAATGAAGCTGTCAATCATAAACCATAACACTACCAAGAAGAACCTCCTAAAGCAAAGGCCCTTCACGAGGATCGAAACTCTCACGCTTACTATCTATCGAAGCCTCTATAGATTGGTGCGGGACTCGTTTGCTAGTCTTACGGGCCCACTTTGGCTCTTACAGCTTTGCCTGCATGCGTATTTTCCTGAGATTGCCCCTGAGGGTTATTCTCTTCCTCCTGAGGTCGATTCGGTAATGGTTACCGTTACATCAACGATCAGCCTCCTCAGAAGAGTTTTGCTACCTGTTTGGACTTTTTTTCTTCAATCTGGGCACCCTACCAACCAGACGGATTCCAGCCTTTCAAGGACCTTGCTCGAGGCCCGGGTTCTCTTAGAAGCTTCTCCCGGCAGACAAGATCGCTCAGAAATAAGATTCTCAGGCCTGGGGGACTTTCTTAGTTTGTAGAGATATACACTTCGGTCTGCAATACCTCGATGAAAGCCAATCAGGATGTGAACAAATGGCATGTCATGAAGAGGTTGAAAGGCTTGTACGCCCTGGTAGGTGCTCGATCTAACAATAAAGGACGGCTACCTGCCTAGAAGTTGTTCGCGGTGCCTCAAACCGGAAGTCCAAAGCTCTTAAACCCTCTGTCAAGGCCAGTGAAGTTCAGTGGTTCTAGATTCCTGCCTGCCGGGAAAGGATTCTCTCTGCTGCCAAACTCTATTCTATCAAAAGCGTGTGAACTAAACTATCTATCGAAATCTTAATACCCTTGCTTCCCATTCCATCACCTCTACTTCGAGTTTAGTTGCTATCGTTCTTGAATCTCTCGGCCAAGCCGCTTCTTCTATCTCCGTTTACCATTTCCTTCAGGAAGGACAGTTGTTGATGAAAGATACTCTTTCCCCGACGAATCCATTCAAGGAGATGCAAGGGTTTCACTCGTCAATGATCCCGTCACCCTGGGCTCTTTCAGCCTTTTTTTTTCTGCAATAGCTCTTCCCCACCCAATAGAGATGGAAGGCAAGAGAGAAGGTCAAATATCCTCTCTCAGAGATGGATGTCTTTTGCAACGGAAAGCGACCGTCAAAGGTTCGTCCCGGACCGGAGTCCTAGGCTTATCAGAAGGCTTCATCCTCGCATGCTGGCTGCTACGCTTGAACAAGCAATTGAGTTCATTTCCATTCATAGTAGCTCCTTAGCTGCCTATGGGAGATTGGTTTTACGTCAGCAGGCACAACAGCCGGCGAGATGAGCTTCAAACGGCTTTCCCAAGCTCGCTACAGACAGATGGGGAAATCACCATATATAAGTAAAGGCTGGCTGTGACAAAGACATATCTGCTAGAACGAGTGCTTTAAGAGTGCGGGCATACATTCTATCCCCAAGGCTACACTCCAGGTTGAGGAGTGACTCGGGAATAAGGGTATAGCAAGATAACCCCGGCCAATTAGGAATGACGGTATGATATTAGAGCTTGAATCAGAAGCTGACATCGAGTCTCTCTTTGATTCATCCAGAAAGATTCAAGAACAGATCTAGCAGATAGGATACTACTCCATCCTCTTCGTTTTATTCCTGCGAAAGCGGACATACTGACATTTCTATTCCTTTGCTCAATGCTTGTTCATTAGCCTTAGCGAATCAATCTCTGGAAAAAAAGTGCTCGAGCAGATATCCTTTCCCGGTCGGCTATTCCGTTATGGGCTTTCTTTATTCGGCTAAGATACTTTTGCCTTCTCTCCTACCAAAGCGAGGATTTTTATCAGTTGATGTAATAGCCCCGTCTGCATTGACGAGAATAGTTTAAGCACAATAGGTAGAGCGAGAATCGAACTAACTTGTGTACCATTTGGGGATAAAGACCGATGCCGTTCCTACCTTTTAGGTAGTCGCATGATCAATCGATTTAATACAATATATCGCTTCGGAAATCCGTGATAAGCTGTGCCATGTGCTTTCAGTTCTTCGTACGCTTAGAAAGGAGAATACCTTCTTCTGGTCGAATAAGAGAGACTTTTGCTTCCAAACAAACATCCCTTTTTAAGACGGGCATGGTCCAATCATGTATTGGACGGAAGAGTAGTTTCAAAGCATCCAGGCCGTAAGCCAAGCATTTCATTCTTACCCCAGCTAGAAGAATCGTGAGATTAGAATGAGTTCTTGCAAAGACTTGAGCTTAAAAAAGCACTTAGCAGAGGGAAGCATCCATAGCTGTGGCGGGAACCACAGACTCCGATTCCATGATGGAAGCACTAACATAATCACCACTTGGAGTATCAACGATCTCCATAGCCCCATTTTCCTGAGACTGATCGACAGAAATAGGAGTAGTAGAAGCAGAAGAAAGAATGTTATTTCCCGGGTCTGGAGGTTTGTTCTCTTCTGGAACAGGACTGATGGCAAGAACATTAGTACCAGACGTAATACATGTATCTTGGGCAAGAAATTGCTTAGGAGGAGTAACATGGGCAAAGGCTTGTTGAAGGGCTAAGGCCATATTTTGAACCAATATAGGGTCTTCTGATGGTTTTTCATTGGGCTGAGCAACAGTAACTATTGTGGAATACGCTTTCATTCCTAGGGAATATGCTATTAAAAAACTAAAGTAGCAGCATTCCGCTTTGCAACAAGTAAGTAATTCTGCTATTCTTGAGAGCTTATAAGGCGATTGAAGGCATCCGAGAAATGAGAGGAAAAATCCCAGCCCCAGCAATGTTCCACATCATGCAAAACTCTCGGAATTTGTTTTTAAGGAAAAAAAGGGCTGACTCTTCCTCTATAATTACTCTTGCTAATTGACTCCGAGAGACTCTTTTTGTTTCGATGTGCCTTGATCTTCTAATATAATAGGCACCAAAGGAAGAAGCAGGCTAAGTGGCGCCTACAGGCGTGCGAAAAGTGCCTTCCCTTAGTCCGCATACTGCAACCATTGCACTCTAGATTTTTGGTACCAGAAAAGCTCTTCCTGCTGCAGAATATTATTATACTCAGTGATTAGATCCTGCTCCAAAGAAGCCAAAAAGTTAGAATGCCGATGGGCAAGGAAATTCTGCACTCCCTCTAATCTAGCTAGAATTCTCCGCTTCTTCTGGAAGATGTTGCCAAAAACATCTCTGTTAAAAGTAAAGGCAGCATCTTTCACATTAGCAAGGGCATCAGAAAGAGACGAATGGGAAATTTGCCAAGCGGATTCCACAACACCCGTAAACCCCTCATGCAACGTCCATGCATCCTGAAAATGAAAAGCCCTCAAAGAAACAGGAGGGACATAGCCGTAAAGCCTGAGTAAAATAGGATTGTGATCCGATTGAGTCCGAGGGAGAGAGGTCTCGGGGAAAAGAAGTCGCCAATCAGAGTTACATAAAGCTCTATCTAAACGGACATAAGTGGAGAAGACACCATTTTGCTTCTTTCGAGAAGTATACGGGCCGCCTTTAAAGCCAAGATCAAGAAGCTCACAACTATCCATGCTCAAATGAAACTGACAAGCCCTGCTCAAGGAGCAACTACCACCTTTCTTCTCAGACGTACAAGCATAGTCATTAAAGTCCCGGCTAGCTATTTTCCAATGTGGTTTTGCCCAATTCGTTGCTTTGGGGCCCTCTTTTCAATCTAAGCCAAGCTCCGGACCCATAGGGTGAAGAAAGACCAGGGAGTTACATAGCAAGCAAATGGAAGTTGTGGTCGTTAATAGATAGAGGTTGCTTTAGTTCTCCCGGGAAATGGTATCCGAGGATGAAACCATACACTCCTCAGTCGTTCATTCGGGTGGCTGGAATAAGGGGGAAGAGGGTTTAGATCACTTGAATCCCCGATTCATGCTCCTGGTAAGAAGAGAGAAAATCTCTTTGCTGCGCACCACTGATTTTATCCTAGCAAATTACCCTTTTTCTCTTTGAGTTTGGGCTTTGCCAGGAGCAAATCCAGCAATCACCGAGTTAAAGACGAAGAAGGCGGAGAGAGTGTTCGGGGAAAAGGAAAGAATCTCAACAGGCTTCTTTCTTCTAGAGGACAAAGCTACTCCTGGCGAACCAAACTCCTCTTCGTGGGAGGAGGATTCGTTCGAATTGGAGGTCCTTGAGGACTCCTCGTATGGGACAGGGCCATCAAGAAGAGAGGGCACGCCGGTGAATCAGCCGCAGCCGGCGGCTAATCCAGTAGCTCCCGCTAATCCAGACCCCGGACCAGAGGCAGGATCCTCAGTCGGGTCTAACACTATTAGGGGGGATAATGACATAGGGGGGAGCAGTAGGGGCTCGGGTTGGACTTCGGTCGATCTTGATGAATTCTCAAAGCCCGAAGAGAACGATCAAAGAAACACCCAAAACCCCCCCCGTCTTCGATGCTGGGATCACGGATGAGGAAAGGTCCTTGACTTTGCTTGAAAACGGCTTGAAGCGGGAAAGAAAGTCTACTATGAATAAGAGCTCTTCCTAACAAATCGAAAGCTAGAGCTATTCTATTAGCACTGGGCTATCCGTACACTATTGCTTACGCTAGCTAGCTGGTCATTTCTTTCGTTCCAGTAGCTCTAGTTGGATTGAATCCCGATAGTGTCATCATATAACGTATAATAAGAGCACGCCTACTTTTCTTCTTTCACTTTGCGCCTCCAAGAGAAGAAATGAACCGATGAAAGCTAGTTCCAGGGAAGTCAATGGAAGTTGGATTACCAGTTGCTTTTGAGTTCTATTGAAATATAAGTTCAAATCAACGTAGAAGAAATTGCATAAGAGAAGAAAGGATTGTAGACTCGATTCTTTTTCTATGAGATTTTGAGTTAGCGCGGAGTGGGAAAAGCAAAGAGAGAACAACCCTCGGGCTCTAATCGAAGTCCATAGCGCCCGATCCGAATGCTTTCGGCTAGCCTCTTTTTAGCTATCCCAAAAAGCCCAAAAAAGCGTAGGAAGAAGAGGGTATAGTAGGGCGAGGGAACTCTATCCTATGGGAAGATCCCGGCAATAACCTCCGACTTTCTTATCCTTAATCAGGTAAGTAAAGGCTGACCAAGCCAATGATGCTTAGCTGGGACAAAACCTGTCCTTAACGGGATGGTACTGACTTTCATACAGGTCTGCCGCCGAAGTCTCAGCGTCCGTTTTGGAAGGTGGCAGTAACCTTGCCTGAAGGAAGGATTGAAATCTCCGTTAAGCCCTAAGCTTAAAAGGTAATTAAGTGTTATAGCGCTAAATTCAATAATGGGACAGGATACGAACGTAGGCGATTGGCTTGGTACCGTACGCGATAGACGAGTGGGCGAGACGTAAGTTGAATGAATGGTTACTGGCTTGAAAGCCATTGAAAGCGTGCCTCAGGTGGATGATGATGAAGCAGGGATGGATATGATGGCTTTACCCGATGCTTTCGTTTTTCTTGACCCTATGGGGATTACCTTATCGAGAAGACTTATTTCTATTCCTTGGAGAGTCAGAGCTATTAAATGATTTTGTAAAGAAAAGATTGAGCGCTGACTCAAGGGATTATATCTAGGTCCCTTTCTAGTAGGAGTAGCTTATCTCTTCCTTTTCTTCTAGTGCTTAGCGTGTTCTTTCTGATACAAAGAATAAAGAAAGATCGGCGTTTCCGCTTGGTCGTAAATTCCACTTCGAGGCTTGCTGTTGATCCTAGCGAAAATAAGTCTTCGGCACCTCCCACTATGTTTGTTTCTACTTTTCGAGAGGGCAATCGCTGTGCTGATTGGTTAGCTAATTATGCTCATTCTTTCCCTCTAGGGAGTCATTTTCTTAGTAACCCTTTAGAGGGTCTTTCTCATCTGTTGTTAGCTGATTCAGCTGGGGTTAGTTTAGCCCGAATGACTCGTTTGTAGTCTTCTTTTTTTGGCCTCGGCCCCGTTACACACCAATAGCAGGATAGCATCTCTTGAGTTCGGGATAGAATTCGGTTTAAGGAAAAAGATCTCTCTCTCTTCTTACCAGGAGCTGGTTTGCTGGCAAAGCTTTCACCCTCCCTTTGCTCCAGACTAGGCAGTCCTTTCTTAAGGTGAAGAGTTAGATGAAGCAGGAAACTGCAAAACTTTCGTGTGCTCGCAGAGCGAAATACCGAGGAATAAAGATTCGAAGATCGTCCTTTAAAAAGACTAGTTTCCACCATTGCTAGCTCAATGCTATCCACACTCACTTGTCAAAGCATGGGAGAAAACAGGACTCGGGTCGGGGGTTTGAAGCTGATAGCCGTAGTTTAAAGGAACTGACTGGTCTTTCTTCTCTTCCTTTACTACTCCGACTTGGCATGTAATATCCGAAATATCTGATTCAGGGTTCTTACCCAAACCAGTTACATGTAAAGTGCTTTCTTTACCTCTTTCCCAATGCTTGGCTGTAAGCTTTGGTTTAGGTTTAGTTTAACAGAGTCAAGGCCCTTTCTTAAAGAAGGGAAGAAAGAGCTTTGGAATTGGGCCATGGAAAAAGCGTTGAATGAATCTTCCCCGAGAAAGGGAAGTAACGAAAGAGAAGAGAAGTTTCGAATTTCATGTGTTAAGCAAATGCATAGCCTGCTTTCTTCTTAGCCCATCCCATGAGGGGTTCTCTTCCGGTCCAGTCATAACTGCTTTCAACCTTTCCCTCAGTCTTTGTCTTCGGCGAAGAAGCGATGCCGTAGTGATGTTTACTAGTCACTACTCTTATTCTATTCCCGGTAGCTTAAGGCCTTGTGACTGTGAGACCTCTTTGTATGGCTTTCCACTCCTGGGCCGCCTGGCTCTACCTTTTGCCTTCCCATTCTCCAATTCAGTCTCTTGATCAAGGGTTGAATCTTGCGTAAAGGCCTTGTGTCCGGGATCCCTTATCCCTTATAAAGTCGACAATCGAGCCGATCGCCGAGAGAGAGCCTGGAGGTGAACCTTTGATTTCGCCAATCAACTCAATCGATTAGCATAGAAATTTCTTCTCTCTTTCTCAAGCCTATGTCTTTCGCTTGCCTCACCTCGGACGACTCAGGATTCAATCCAGCCCCAAGCGTACCTGGAGCTACCCTGTTTACCGGATCCTTAGATTCGGCATCGATCGTATGCAATGAAAAGAGAAATGCCTAAACCCGGTCAATCAACTAACTACCTCCGACAAGAGTCTTAGCCCTAGGGGGGTGTAGCGACTCAGAAAGGAGTTTAGCTACAGAGTTTTATAGGGTATGCACCAGCTCGGCACTTCGTTTTGGGCTGCGTGCCTACCCCTAACTTTTTTCTTTCCATTGGGTACCGTCTCGTTCGCTACGCTCACTTGCCCCTAATAAGTCAATCCAGATCTTTTTTGTGGAGAACGGGGCCTAAGCCCAAGAGAAAGGGCCGGAACTCCCGTATGAGGTGGAACGGCCCTTTCTCTTGGGCTATGCCCCCTGCAATCGGTTCTTACAGAATGCTAAAGATCGGTTTCGGCTCATGCAGGACTTCCGAGACAGTCATCTGAAACATTATTATCTTAGTTCTTAGCCAGGTTTCTTCTTCTTTTTCTTTTCTCTATTCCTCTTCTTCTTTGGTGGATACATATATAGAGTTTGTTTTCTAGGTGGATTTCTGCTTTCTTCATTCTTAGTCTCTTTCCCTGGTCTTCCTTCTTTACTATCTGGAAGTGTAGAAATAGTGCAGTGCTTAAGTTAAGGGGTAAATCATTCCCATGCACGTGCAAATCCTTCAGGTTAATCCGCTTTTTAGGGACCAATGTGAGGCTTTTGGTGCTGATGCTTCCTCCACGTCGGTTTCTCCACGTCAGCTTTCTTGGCTTCCTCCTCATAATGGCTGGGTCAAGTTGAACGTAGATGGAAGCTCTTTAGGGAACCCAGACCATGCTGGAGCAGGGGGTTTGGTTAGGGATCATCTCGGCAATTGGCTCAAGGGGTTTGCTTGCTACATTGGCCATGCATCTAACATGGTTGCAGAACTGGGGGCACTCCGTTTTGGTTTACAATTGGTTCGGCAGCAAGGCTTTGATTTGGTTGAAATCGAGACGGATTCGCTTGATGTTTTGAGATGTCTTTCAGAGACTCCTCCTCCTTTTCATCCGCATTTGCCTTTGATCTTAGATATTCGTGAGTTGCTGAGTTCCGATTGGCAGTACAGGCTCATGCACACTCTCAGAGAAGGGAATCGGTGTGCTGATTTTCTTGCTCGCCTGGGTTCTAGTCGGATGTCTACTTATCAGATTTGGGACTCGCTTCCTCCTGGTCTTAGGGACCATCTTCAAGCTGATGCGATAGGTCTTTTCTTTTAGGAGTCTTCGTTTACTCCTTCTTTAGGCGCTTTATCAAACGATTCGTTCCGGCAACTTCGGACCAGATTACCCCTTTGAATTAGCCGATCTTACAAAATAGATCGTACGGACAAGGTTGGGAAGTAACTCCCGGGATCGTGCCGGTTATAACAGAACCCCTAGCCGGCTTTCAAGGATCTCTTCTACCTACCTTTATCACTTTGAATCTTTACTCTCCGTCTCGAAGACTGGAATCTCTGTCACAGCCTAAAGACTGGTCCATTTCAGGACATAGATGACTAAAGGCTTGGTATCAAGGCACCTTCTTTTCATTTTTTCAAAGGGTATAGCGGTTCCCGAGTAAGATATCAGCTTAGCCAGTTGAGTAAGAATTCTCTCTAAATTCAGAAGCTGTTCAGCGATTGCACAGTTTCACAGTTTCCTCACTGCATAGCAAAGAAGCATCGAACATCGCAAAGCGCAGTTTTTGAACGGAAGAAGATCTGATCATGCGATCTCCCACCTATGCGCTCTAATCGGATGCTGGACCAAGGTTTCAGGCGTGGAATCCGCTCAGGTATCCGTCAACAGATAAGTAAGCTTTGACAGCTTCGGACCAGAAATGGGTTAGTTTCTGCTTTCTTTCTTTGTTTTCTGTTAGCAATGATGTAAGGTGAAGAAGATGCCTAACCCGCTTGATGATAGACAAGATCCGTAGCTAGCAATGAGGATATGGCCAACCACCGCTCACCGTCATAAGTGGCAAAGAGCTCCACAATTGCTGACCGCCTAACCTAAGTTGACACAGAGCATCGACCATAGGTAAATAAAAGACTGAGAGTGTCCTCGGTTTATTGCACCCTTAAAGGCTTTCAATCTCTATTTCTTCTTACCTGCTACAGCGATCAATCTCTTCATTGTAGAATGCCCTACGTCAGACAAAGATTCTTTCAGAGACAAAGATCTTATAGCATCAAAACCAGCGTTTAGAGTCCCGATAAGGTCCAGAAAGTGCACTTTTCTCGGGGAGAAAAAACTAGTAAGAAGCTCTTACAGAGGGCAATCCAACGAAACGGAAGTCTGGGGGCTACCAGGGTTTGATCCTCAATCCTTTTTATTTTTTCCCCCTTAGGAGGGCGAGATATCCCGTTACGGTAAGAGCATCCCTTGGGAAATGAGGGAGACGCTACTGAATGGGGTAATTTAATGGATACCCACATAATCTTTCCTAGGAACAGCTTCTACGACGATAGTCCAAGCGAACCCGCTTAAAATCTTTTCTGAAGCCTTCCATTTAGAAATCGTCATCTGCCTCTATATTCCCTAAGAAGTTTCCTAATTTCACGATAAGGATAGGTTCGGTCATCCTTGGGCCAAGGACGCCGATGAAGGGGAAAAAATGTGTCCTCTTCCTCGCCTTCCAAAGGAGAATTCTCCTCCGGCTCCCTTGCTCAATATGGTTGGTTCAACTCCCAGTCTCAGGTCAAATGCAGAAGAGACAGGAGCTTCTTCCCTTGTTGTCTTCGAATGATTCTTTTGAGTTGAATAAATTCTTGCCTCTCTAGCCTTTAGCACAGCAGTAGGAATTGTCTAAAAGCGACCCCTTTGAATCTGTTGGAGTAAGGGCAATAGGTCTTGGTGGCCAAACCAACCCCCATTCTAAAGGGATTCATTTCATCCTCGCTTGGCTCAGGGGGAAATGGCTATCAGTTCTTACGAACTGCCTTTGCCATCTCTAAAGTAAAGGTAGTTGATCCTAGTGGAGGTTGCCTCCGCTGTTCTTCCTCGCCCAGTCAGTCATGTCGGGACCAGGGAGGCTTAATGGCATTGTTCCGGGGTAAGGTTATCAAGATTCAAAGGAAATACAATAGTAAACGAGATCGATCCCACTAGCTTGGCAGTAGGACTTGTTTCAGCTATTCACAAGGATTCCTCAATTAGAAGTAGGCGTGGTAGCATGGTTGTGAAAAAAGACTTGACTTCTGCTCCCGAAATAATAATATGAATTTCTCAAGTTGAATTCTTTTTCTCTTGCGAGAATGCCTTCCATGCCAAGCAGAAGGGTTGAAGGAAGAAGACAGCAGGTGTGTGGTATAGCTCTTATCTGTTCGCTCCTGTCGACTCTGAACTCATGGTTGAAGATGGGCTGCTACTTAGCAGCATATGAAATAGCTGCGGAAAAGATCACAGTAGCTGAACCCAAGGGGGAACCGTCGACTCAAGCAAGAACATAAACCGACTCTCACTAATTGCTGCCCCATGTTCATCAATCACGCTAGTCGAACTAGAGCTACATACAGGGGTGGACGAACGAAGGGGTGAAGCTCTTCTTAAAAGAACCGGTTTTGGAAGTTCTTTCAAATTGCCTTGTCACGAGCCGGGATCGAACCGGCGCTTTCCGGATTCATGACTCGGATTTTCACCTTTCTGATCGTGACTTAAAAAAAGAAAGAAGAGAAGTAACTGGAAATAAGACCATAAGGGGCTAGCTTGCTTACCAAGGTTTTCCTCCTACATCTGCGGACTCTTCCTTCATAAAAGGCGGGTCCCTTATTCCCGTTGAGTAATCTTTCCTGCCCTTGTCCTTAATCATCGGTCCTCTCTTTTTCTTTTTGAGAACAATCGTTAGGCGAAAATCCTCCCTTTCCATCTTGGGTGTGACTGGAAAAGTCTTTGATTTCATTAAAAGCCGAATTCGTGGCGGGGCAGGGTTTGTTCTTAT
>JAOQMR010076380.1:0-16604 GCA_027563865.1 Erythroxylum pelleterianum | reverse complement strand
TCACTTACGTCATTTGAGATTTGGACCCTATACTTTACAATTTTTGTTACTCCTACCCCTCTATCCACTTTCGACAACAGAAAGATTGATCCGGCAACGTTGATTATGTGCTGCTCCATTTAGATACCTGTCCGTCCATCTGGCTACAAATTCATTTGTCATTTCTGGTGTATGTGAAGACATCCTGATTCAACGACATTCATTCAATCATAAGCGATCAGAATCAGCTAGATTGAGCATAGGTTGGGTGTCTTTCTTCCGTTGGTACGATGTTCTGGACCTTGATGGGAAGTGCAATTGTCGACATCTTCCAGTAAAACTAGACAGCATCTCTTGCACTGGCTTTGGCATTGGGAGCTGAATGAGGGCTTTGGACAAAGCAAGGGAAGGATCAAGCTCAATCTCTACTTGAATCCATTTCGCAATCCATGGAGCAACTTAGGGCCCACCGTGGTAACATCACCTTACCATTCATCCATGCAAGTTAACGCATTCAGAAAGATATCCTAAATATGTTGAAAAGATCCAGTGTTTCCGAAAAATACGCAATAGAAGATTGATTACCCGCTCCAATGGCTAAAACAACAATTTCTCGATCAGGGTCCTTGAGTATCTGAAGCACTAATTTGTCAACCACCTCCCCCTGCAAGACCAAAAAGGAAAACTGAACACGAACTTTCTTTTTCCACAAACAAGAATCATGTTTAAATCCAAAAATGATAGAAATTTGATGGAAAATACCAGCCCATCAAACAATTTAAAAAAAAAACAAACATGCCAAGTTTAATAGATGAGACACTTGGCAGACAAGTCCAGAGACTCTATTTGATACTATGAAGTTTCCAGTATTACCAGAGAAGGAATGTATTCCGTTGGTGGACCAATTATTGAAGAAGCTAAATCCCTTCCACTAACATTCCAAACATTTCTTTCTCTTGCAGCATAGACCTGGCATTATACGTCAACTATTAATGGCCTACTACAAAGAGTTTGGACAAGACATTTTTACCTCTGTAACAACTACTTGGTCCGCATTACCAAGTGCAGTGGCAAACCCATCCATTAGTGCTGCTAAACGACTGCAAAGTTGCAGAAATTTGAGTCTGGCATAGTGTAATCATGACAACAGCTATTTAAAATGCTAAGGATATCTGATTCGATACCTGTATGTATGGGGCTGGAATACCACCAGAAGAGCCTTAGATGGGAAGATTTGGCGTGCTGCTTGAAGAGCTGCATGAACTTCTGTAGGATGGTGAGCATAATCGTCATATACATGGCATCCATGTATTGTGCCAATCATTTGAAAACGTCTAGAGACACCCATGAAACTGCTAATGTGCAACTTCACAAGACGAATTGACTCATAGATTGGTATCTGATCAAAGTCCAATGCTATCACTGTGGCAATAACCTGGAAAACGATTTACGATAGAAATTTATTGTGCAAGATAAGAGATTTTTACCAACCCCATCTTCCTGCTCGAAGAGATGCTCCACAGCTACTGGTGTCATCACCCTGCAAAGAGGGTGAACCAACCAAGATGTATTCCAATCCAACCTCAGACTCTTTCTTCCCGACCTATTTAACTTTCTGGCCGCAGTTATTTAGGTGGTATCCCGAGATTGAAGAGATCGAATTACTCCCCGGAACACACGAAAGAAAGATATGAACTAGGTAAATAGAAATGGAAAAGAGATGTTTCCAATTCATCAAAATCAGAAGCTTTTTCTACATCCATATGATCTACTAAAGTAGATCGGTATTGCCCATATAATAAAAGCAGATCTTGTTCCATGGAGCCCCAAGAAGGTAAGAACTCCAACCTATCCGATGCTTCTTCGGCCAAATACAATATAAAAGTGGGACCTGCACTATGAGCAAGCTGTGCGAAAAACCGTTTCTTTTTTCCGGTTCCGAAACAGCTTGGGCGAAATGGGGTTCTACCGGGAAACCATTTATTTTTTAGTTTTCGCCATTGGTTACTGGTCGAGCCACTGGAATGGCATAAGATAAGAATCTCTGGAGATCTTTCCTCTCCACTTACTCGATACAGGCTTTCTCTCTGTAGAAGACTTCTTCCGAATGGCATAATTGTCCGATCCGATTTCTTCCTCGATCTTCAAAGAAGACTGACTCCTCCTACTACTCCTTCCTCTCCTGAATTGTCCTCCCTTGGTCCTTTGAAGCGAGAAAAGGAACGCTTCTTCCTATATGATATTAGAAAGCTGCTGACAAAGCAAGACAGACTGATTAGCTCGAGTGAAGTGACCATCATCGTATTTAGGACGTGTGGTGTTAGGCACACACCGAAAGAAGAAATTAAATTAACTCGACTGGCGGTTGACGAAAAAGAAAGGACCTAACCAAGCGGACTAGGCACGAACTGACCCAAACCTCCTTGAAGTGAAGTAGATCTTCCTAGAGTTAGTTCAAGGGATATATATTTGATTAGAGAGATTAGAGAAGCTATAACAGCAGGGCTCTACAGGAGAGATGGCTTAACAGAGAAAAGATCATTTGCTGACCAAACCATACACTAAGATATACCAGATCTACCCTCCTAGACTTTTCTTTTATTGGTAGAGGGCCACACTCTCAAATTGGATTGAGCAATTAAATAAGTATTCCCTATAAGCGATGGTCATCAATGGGGACTTTTCCTGAAACTTCAAATAAATAGGCGAATTGCAGTGAAGTTAGAGCCTATCAAGTGGAATAAAGTGGTTAATACCTAATAGCAGAGTCAGTTTCATTCTTCCAGGCAGTCGTAAGCCTTTTCTTTTTTAGCTATTCCTAAGCCTCTATAAGCCATTGAAAATTATGTTTAATGGCTATAAAAGCTGTTCACGGTTGGGTCTCTCCCTTGAGCTAGTCAACCCCAACTACTTGATTTAGATCAGCAAAGACTGAGAGATCTCTGGCTACCAGAACTAGAGAACTACCCGCTGCCAAATAGAACAGATGGCCTCGTCCCCTCAACCGAACCCATTACTTGAAGGCGTTACCCAAAAAAGCAGGATTGACGAAGAAAAGCTACAAGACACAAGACAAAGACCAGAAAAAGCTGAATCGAAAAGAAGACTAAGACTCCATAAGGCTCCGTTCGTGGTCCATTCTTCAGTCGAGTATCCGTTAAAAGGTCAAGAACTAGAGTAGATCCTCGTAGATCAGCTCCAAGAGAGGATGTCAGGAGCTACTTTACTTTAGGCTGTAAGGAAGGAAGCCCCTAGCTCCAATGGTTGAGACTGATGCTATCTTGCCATAGCCACAGAGATGGAGTTAATCCTTAATCAAAGCCCATAACCTCGAAAGTAGGAAGATCGTAGAGCAGTTAAAGACAAGACAGCTCTTTTTCTGCTTTCATAAGCTAATCACAAAGAAGTGTTGTTGGATTAGCGAGGTTCGTAGCCCTTTGACTCTTGAGAGATAGGAATTTCATACAAGTGGAAAATGCAGCAAAGTAAAAGCAGGGGGCGATGTCTGGTGAGCATATGGGTAGGGTTAGTAGGTACAAGGAAGGGAAAGACTTACTAAAAGACAAGACAAAAGACTGGCTTCCTTACTGCCTTGGCTCCTAGGACTTCTTACAAGGAATGGGAAGATAGAGAGACGCAGACTGTCCTACTTTATTCCTTTTTCTGGCCTTACTACGTGCAGGCTTCTAGGAATCTTTTCAAGCACAGACAGATGAAAGCGCAGACGGAAAAAGGGAAATTCTTAAGGACATCAATGCATGTCACGAGCTGGATTCGAACCTGCACCTCTGGGCAAAGGACATAGAGACATATACCCAGCGAACTACCTTTTATTCGACCCGTGACTTTGGTGACCCGGTTCGCTGAAAAGGCTACGTCCGGGGTTCGCTCGATCAGAACGCTAAGTTGCGTTATCTAATCAAGGAACAATGGAAGAAATTAGTAAAAGCTCTCCTTTTCGTGGCTTCCCTTCGACCTCTGTCCGGCCTAAGGCTCGTCTCTAAGCTCCAAGCTCCTGTCTCCTAACCGACCAATCGACATGGAAACATGTCTTTGACCCTTGCTGCCTTTTCCCTCGGGGGGGTCCCTTATCCCCGTGGAATACTCCTTCCTTCTGCTAAAGCTGTTGTTATTCATTGGCCTTTCCCTTTTCTTGACTCGAACAATCGGTGGGTTTACCTCCACCCCGTCCATCTTGGGTGTGACTGGAAAAGTCTTTGATTTCATTAAAAGCCGAATTCGTGGCGGGGCAGGGTTTGTTCTTATTTTGAGCCTGACTTTCTTTTTCCAAGTCTTGGGCAAGTTGAAATTTGTCTCCCGGAGTCGTTACGTTTTTGTCATTTTCGACTGCTTTCCGGACTTCAGAGATTGGTTCTCCCGCAGCTAGAGCCACTTTTCTTTCTTCAAGATTTTGTTCAATAAACTCCTCTTCCCTTGCCTCCAAGGCTGAAGGCGCCGACGATGAGTCAGCCGAAAGTTCGGAATGAGCTTCTGCGCCAGAAGCCCCCGCTGCCGGCGTACCGCTAGCAGAATTTGATCCAGCGTTCGGCTCGCCAGCGGTTCCCTCAGACATCATAAAATTCCCAATAAACAGAGCATGACCTAGAAATCGTAGTAGACTGGCGATTACCAAAGCAAGAAGGCCGCCCGAGCCCTCCCCTATACACTTTATTATAAGCGTTTCGAGCTCCTTACTCGCTATGGAAATACCTGCCTTGGTAACCAGTTCTTGGAAAGATAATAAAGAATTTAAGTATAAACAATTCCAAATCAAAGAAAAAAAAGCTATTGTAGTTGAAAGAATAAATAAAGATATTCTAACTCGGGTAAGATTCTGTTTCATAATATACCTAAGAAACCACTTTATGACGAACGAAATTGTTCGTGTTTCTTTCATTTTATTCTCCCAATCCATTCACTGAGTTACTTACGGAATCTCAAATCTTGAGGCTGACTACGGCCTCAGAGATGATTAGGCGGGGACAGGATTCGAACCTGTAGTCTTCAGGTCATGAGCCTGATGAGTTCACCATTACTCTACCCCGCTTCTTCTTCTTCCCCGTTTCCTTCTCTTTCTCTTTCTTTCACTATTCCCACCTCCTGGGCGAGACAAGCTACCTTTAGCTAGGAGCCTCTTTTTCCTTTTGACCAGCTCCCCGAAAACAACGTTCGACTTGCATGTGTTAAGCATATAGCTAGCGTTCCTTCTGAGCCAGGATCAAACGCGTCTTTTGACCATGATTGAGCCCTGCAGTGGTAGAACCTAGTGAACCAGACATACGACTGGAAACCTGAATAGCCCTTCTTCTCTTATGAGATTTCGAGGCTAGCTTTTTATCGTACTATACCATCCAAAGAAGTAAGGAGAATTCTCATCCCGGTGCCAAGTAAGCCAAGCCGGCAGCGTCAGGGATAGGGTACGGGTCTTTCTAATGAATTTACATAAATAAGAGAGAGAATAGCTAAGCCTTCTGATGAGCCAAGATCAAAAGCTAGAAAGGGTATTTTGGTAGTAAAGAGAGAGCCCCGATCAGTAGATAGAGATGGCCTTTAGCAAGAGGCTCAACCGATAGTCCAAAGGTTCTAGACCCAGACGCGAGAGTAAGGTTATAACGAGACTAATAAGTAGAAAGTACACGCCCCTTGCATTTTGAAAAGGAACTCAAGCCCTAGAAACGTCTGAAGCCTATGCTTTTGCTTCGGAGTTCGTGTCGGCGGGAGGGTCCTCGTTCATTTGTTTCCAAAACTCTAGGAGAAGGGTATCCCCTTTTATGAAGCGGATTCGACTGGAGATGGGTATTCAAATGTAGATTCATATGCGTCCGCCTGTATCCGCAGATGAAGATGAGGATTTAGCTTCTTCGGGAGATTATGGAACAACGGATTCTTATTCTTTTGATGGCGGGTGAAACAGTGGGCAATTCTATATTATATAGTCTAATTGAGAAGCGCATGCGTCTTTTTCTGCGCCGGTTTTGCTTATCTTTTCAGTCCAGTGACTGCAGATACGTCTACTTTCTCTCCTTTGGTTCTAGGCCCCCAACTGGAGCTATTGCTTGTCGGCTTCGGGCTGCAGCGGGCTCTTAGCCAACGGTTACCGTCAAACCCTTCCACGGATCACTCACCTACTTACCCTGAGACCAATGATCTTGAAGCAGAACCAGCTCCACTGATGATCATCGCGAAATCACACTAAGAAAGGTAGATGGGAACAGCGCATAAACGGCTTATTCCTAATTCCTAAGGTAAAAGGGTTTCCCTTAGATTATGCCTTTCCACTAGACTACAATAAAGAAAAGAAGACGGTGACTCTACGAGGAATCAGGCTTATAAAAGAAAAGGAGGGACTCGAAACAGCCAGTTCCTTTGATTCAAGGTCTTCAACAGCTCCAAAAAGAAAAGAGTATATATAGTAGTACCTAGTCAGTATTTGAGGTGGTTTAATACGCTTTTCAGAGTGAGTGCATTGAAACAGAGAATCATCCATCTCCGATTGAATCTCCCTCTCATCATTAGGCGAATGCCCGTGGAAATGCATCCTTTGAGGACTAAGAGCTGGTACTCGAACTCCTGCTTCAAAGGCCGAGATTGAAGCTTCTAAACCGCTAATGTTGATATATCCGAAATGCCAGTTGTACCCCCCTAGTACCTTCCCCTTGGGGTATTCGGAGTCGGAAAAGAAAGTCGTTCATTTAGCTCCTGTTCCTGCTAAAGGGATTGTAGCTTCTCCTGCGTACACTAATGCTGCGCACCTTCTAGTTCTAGTGAATTTAGCCCCGTCTAGCAAAGGTTATTCTGGTATCGAAAACCAAAGAAAGGAAAGAACGTAGGGTCTCGAAAACCAGAGAAAGGTTCGATGTAATTGACTTTGAGGCGAAGCGACCTGCTTTAGATCTGAATCGTAGAGAGGTACGAACGCCCGTACGAACCATAAGCAGAGGAATGAAATCCAAAGGGGGGATACTCTGGAATCAATTCAAAAGAAATCATGAACAACAGAACCAACGGGAATGGGTCATCATATAATTTCCCAAAATCAGACAGTCATTTTCTTTGTTTTTTACTATTATCCGCTTGCCTAAAATCTACGGCCGATGGGAAAGGATCAAGACCAACCAACAGCGAATCAAGCATGTACTTAACCGAAATGATAAATGATATAAGATAAGCTTTCGATACGAGTCAGACTGCACTGACACGATTGGCGAGAGAAGACCAGAATTGATGGGCACTATCGATCTGAGATTTTAGCTTGATACCCAGAGCAGAGGGTTCCCCTATTTCAAATTGAGATTGTGGAGTATTTAGATATTCGCGTAGAGAAAGAAAGGCGCTTAGTTCTCCCTTCCCCTGGTTTCTGAACAAGGACCTGCTATTCTATTCCAATTTTGTAGAGAGAGCCCATAGGGCAAGCTATAGACCGAGACTATGAAAGGAATCGAGAACGCTAGCTATATGCTTACCACATCAAATTCCATTTTCTCTATTCTTAGTCCTGTTTTTACTTTACTTTGTCTGTACATGCATACCTAAACCTAATCCCACCAATTCAGAATTGCCAAGCTAGCCCACAGATCTGGGCTGAAAAGAGCAGCTGACCAATGTGTCCAGTGCCCAAAGCGTTCTTCCTTCACTACTGAATGCGAATGACTAACTGATCTAGGGAGCTCAGACTGAGGCAACGATGGTTCGGTTCAGTAAGTCAGAAGGGGAGCTAGCCATGCCTCATCGAAGCACTGAAAATAGCGTAAGAGACAGAGCGCAATCAAGAGATAGACTCGCTTTTCCAGGACCTACTTGGGAACAGGAAAGCGGACTTGACTTCATCGATAAAGCTATATGCTCTCGTACCACGTAATCTTTTAAAAGGCGTTCTAAGTGAGTTATTTCAGCTGCACACTTTTTTTTTCCTTTCTCAAGAATTTATTCATAGCATCAGGAACTTGATTCTCACTTTATATTTCACATTAGATATACTAATGCTCGAGCTTCTATTTCTTCCGTTATCGGACTCATAACCACCAATCGATCGGATCGATCAGTACAGTAACATAATCTATATACACATAATCAATATAGGTTCGAGTGGAATTGCTTCTGAAGGAGCTTTCCGCTATATTTGTCTTTTCATTCTTCTCAGAACGATGCTCGGATTTGAAGGAAGTTTTCTAAAAAAAAAAGATAAGAAATACGTTCGCTCGAGCAAATGCGCTCACTTACAAGCCTATATGCTCGGTGTTGGTATGCTCTATAGTCAATACACTCGCTCAAGGCCATGCACCACGCTATCAGCTCGATCAAAGAATGAAAGGCAAGGAACATTTTGGCCACTAAAAGAAAGGAGAAAAAAAAAGGAGGTTGACTCGCGTCTTTGATATCCAGTTTTTTTTGATACTGCTAGAACTGGTTGGTTTTACACGGACATGCTGAATATGATGGGTTGGGATGGAACTCTCAATACGATGAGTTTGATGTGGAATGTACAAGGATTCATCTTTCTTCCGTCACGGTAAAGGGTTCTAGGACTTCTACTTCCTAGAAAGCATATCATAGAGAAATTTCTTTAAAGTCTTTGAAGTCAGGCTCAAGCTCTGTATTGTATTCTAAAAAAAGCTGTAGGAATAGTTTTATCTGTCTCGAAGTAAACGAACCAGTTGGAGAAAGATCTTAGCTTTCGTTCGTACTTTATATAATCTAAATGGTCGCTTGTAAATCAACTTCTCCATTAGCTGATGAGCCCTATATCCCCATATCATATTTAGGATCCTCCTAAACCAATTGATTCTGAGCGACTCTGATCCATACCTGTCCCATAGGGACCTCTTGCAAAACTGCTTATCCCTAATCCGGATTACTTTGCATATATACAATACAAGATGCCATTTCCTTTCTTTTATCGATTTCTCAATCAGAAATGAAAAAAAAAAATATGAGAATTCGGTCAGTCTTATCATTTTTTTCTCGCCACTTTCTTATGTCAATCGTTTATATCTTTGACTTTACTAAAAAAAAATGTGAATCTGCTTTGAAGCAAAAGCTGAAGTAGCCATAGATAAGTTTTTTCTCTTATGGGAAGCCACTTTGGCATCGGAACGCATTAGGATAGCTAGGCCGGATGGGAATTCTCTATCGGATGCAAGTGGATCCTTTGCCCGGCGAGTGCGAATCGGTAGCTGTTAGAATAGTTGTAGCAGTGTGACTTTCTTCTTGAAAAGACTGCTTCCCTTGGCCAGAAGGTAGTGATTGCATTGATGCAGAGAAGTTTGAATATAGTAAGTGTGCCACGAATGACTCCTTTTCTGACTCTGTCTCCTCCCAGGAAGGATCAGATGTGAACACAGGCAATAACTCTTAACGGAATACCAACTAATGGATGAAGGACCTATAGTTAGGATTAAACCACACAGCTTGCTGTGAGACGAGACCGAGACTAGAAGTTCCAACTCGAAATCCTACGAGTGGAGCCACCACTATACAAAAATCTCCCCTTCCGGTCATCAAGGAAGAACTCGAACAAGAGCTAAAAGGCATTCTTTAGTCTTTTTCTTGGTTTTTAGTCAAGGGCTAGAGCTGCTATAGCTATAGTGAAGGGTCTCCTATTTCCTATTCTACTCAACTGTATAGGGCGGTTGATCACTAGAAAGATTATGTATAATGACACGATGTCGAAAGGATTTTTCGGATGTCGGTTTGGTAGAGTACAAAGAGGCGACAAAAAGGGAGAAGGGAGACTGGTTTCGAAATAAGCGATCTTCTTCTTCTATAATTCACTTACACTTTCTTAGCCGATGAGTCCTCGACAGACTCAGGATGATTAGGTTCAAACTCGATAGTTTTTTTCTAACTATGGAGAAAGTTTCTATTCTTTCTTCGAACAGAATACGAAGAATCCGATGGAGAGATGCCGTCCCGACTTAGACGACTAATTACTTCTCCGACGCGAGCTCCTTAGAAATGTCAATTGGTTACGAAATACGAAAGCGCCCCCCAGAAGCTGCTCTTACCCTATCGTCGCTGGAAAGGAAGATGTTATTAGCTTCTTTATGAAGAAGATAACACAATTTCTCTCCCCTTCTTTATTCATTTGAAAGGGAACCGGCCTTTGGTTTGGGGGAAGGCGCTGGAACTCTCGATTGGCACCAGATAACCGCTTTGCTTCACACCCTGTCGATTCGATGAAAAGATTGGAGAAGACCACCTGCTAGTGGATCAGAAATATTTGTATGGAATGCCCTACTCTTGCCTGAGCTTTCCGATCAACCAATCTCCTATTTCAGGGGCATCCGTGTTAGGTAGGCTCAGGGATCACTGATTAGTCGAAGCCGGAGGCTCCCTTGACCTGATCTTTAATCCTACACCGGTTAATGATAATGATGCGATGGGAGAAGTTTTTTTCATTTTTATTTTTTTGTTAACAATATGAAGAGAACACATCAGGTTTGGTCTTGGAACGCCATGCTAACACCATGCTTAGAAAACCATGCTAGGACCAATCTTAAAACATCATGCCATGGGTGCGGTCACGGCTTCAAAGCCGGCTACATTCTTTCTCCGAGAAGCCAGTTATGGAGCATAGCCAAACCTCGCGAGGAAAGCGGGTCGGGGACGACGTTTCAAAGCTGTCAAGTAAAGAACCTTTGCTGCAGGACAGGAAGAGGGTGATGGGAGCCTTGTTCGCTATCAAGCTTGGTGATGTTTCGGAAGCCAAAGTTGATGGCACAGTAGTAGAGATTAAACTAAAAGCATCACTCTCCCATCTCCATCATGATCGAAAATGGACCGCATGAGTGACAAAAGATTGGTCCTTGTGGTGAAATGTCAGCAAGATCTCATTAAGGGGGTGCTGAAATCACACAACAGCAACAGTCCCCGCCATAAGCCCTGCAACGGTTACATCTGATGGGAAAATCCACCATGAGCATTAGCCTTAACGAGCCCAAGGTTGCTTGGAAAACCTCAGCAAAGAAAGTGGTTGTAGGAGTAAGGCGCAGACGAAAAGTTGTGTTCTCCACGGGTGAAACCTCATGGAAGCCAAGAGAAAAGGAGCAGCGGCACGAGGTCTAGAACTGTTGCAATTCTTGTCATTCGACAGGAGAGACCGAGAACTTGCATGTTATAAAAAAAACCTAAGTGCTCTTCGCATGGGTATTCGAGAGCATGAGGAGACTCTCATGGGCTTGGCCACACTTTGCATACATGTTTTTAAGGCATCTCAAGCCATGAAAGGGTCCTTCTGAAGGATCTTAGCTTAGAAGCGGGTCCAAGTACCATGCCATCCCCGGCCAACCACTCCACACAAAGAGTCCAAGAGGAGAGTTGGAGTCCTTGGAATGGAAAAAAACGAGGCTTTAGATGCTTCCGAGATCGAAAGAAAAGAATAGAAGACCCGCCCAGCCCTCTATCTCAGTCTCAACAGAAGGTAAGAGGAAGGGCACAGACAAAAAAGAGGAAAAAAGCTTCAATAGCTAATTGAAGGGTCCCCCGGAAAAAGCCAAAATGAAAGTGCTATCGTGGAACATTATAAGGCATAGGCTGTCGCTGTCCGCGGAGTAAACTTCGAATTATATAAAACTCAAGAGTCTTTTTAGCTCGTCTACAGATCAGTTTTATTAAACATCTCAGCTACTCCCTCTACCCCAACCTTAAAAAAAAAAAAGGGTTCACAATCTCCCTCTTCCCCTAAAGCTAAAGTAATTCACGAGTACGAGCTACCTCTTCGTTCGATCGTCTTCTTTCCTCATCAAAGGCAGAAGGACTAGGAGATTCGCTATTCTATTGGAATGGAATTTAATTTCAAATTGGCATGACAACTACTGCTACAATAACAATATTAAGAATCCTACTAACTAGTAAATATCCGAAATCCTCCTTGTTGAAAAGAGAATGATAAGACATAGGGAATACGGTTACGAGGTCTAAGATAAGTCCCATGGGATGGCTGGTTTAAGACCAGTTCGACCATGTAAGGAAAGATATGTACTATATGTTTCCCTCCGGGGAAATTTTATTATATAGATGAGACCGTAATTTGCTTTTGCCTACTTCCGGGACCGGGAGAAGGATGGGAATGCAATTATACAAAGACACTTTTGCTACCCTACTCTATTATGACCTTTACTAGCGAAAAGCGTATTTTATATAGTTTTACCTAGGGTTGGAATAAAGCCCTGGCTGAGGTACTTCCTTAAGTGGATTGTCCTCCTTTGGGCTCTTTGTCCTTCCTCTGGTGCTCCACTCTATCCCCTTGCTCCGTGATCAAGCACTGAAAGTGCTATCCCAGGAAATAAAGTATTAAGAGATATTAGATAGGATGTTTAGATCAAGGAAGATTTCCTAGACTGAGCTGGCTCAATAGATGAAAGGTGGAGGTAGGGTTTGCCGGTTCTCATACAGCGCTCTTTTAGGGTAGTGCTAAGGCTAAGTAAGCTAAGGGCAGGACGTCTTAGACTAGATCAATGTGGGAATAAAAAGATGAAAGAGTTCCCTTCTTTCTTCGGCTGTAATAGGGAAAAACTCATTAGTCAATCCTTACCTTGCTGCATAGAGAGATTGAGTTTGACCCACGCGGAAGGAAAATCGCCCCTTATAACATGCAAGTGCCTATGGATTTCTACCGTTCCTCCAAGGCTCCTCAAAATAAAAAGAAGGGCTATTCGAGTCCACCGAAACCAACAGTGGCATAAGAAATCGCATCTGCAACCGAAACCCCAGCTGGCGCATAAGCAAGTGATTGGTCTTCTTCAGTCCTTATTAGCTATTAGCTTGATCGGCAACTGGGACACAAACGAAGGAGCTTTTAGAATGACTTCAATTGGCACACACAACATTACCCTGCTTTTGACCTACTATTCCATAGACTCTTAGACTGCCTTGTCTACCTTGAGGCCTTCTCGGGATGGGATACTACAAAATATGAGTTAAAAAAAGAAAGAAAAGTATGCCTCACCTCCATCTTCCAGCTCTGGGGGAGCATCTTTGAGCTCGGCAACCTCTTTGTGGGCTTGGTCTGCTGTGGCCACTTTCCCAAAGATTCGTGTTAAGACGTCTTCTGCTTTCAACTCCTTTTATGATGAATCATTCTCTGATGAAACAAAACAAACCCTCTTTTTAAGTTGGTAAGACAATTCCAAGTCAATAGACTTTCCTTTATAGAATAAAAAATTTCTATCCTCTGATGAACCTCATCCTCCAGTCACCAATTATACAAATAGAAGATCCATTTCGATCATGAGAATGATAAGACAGAGATCCTACTTCTTCACATCTCTTGCACACCCACTCAAAGAAGGGCTCTTTCCACACCTTCCAATTAATTAAGTGCTCCAGCTCGCATGTGCAGCCCAGGTGAAGGGGAGTTTTGAAATTCTGCACACTTCAATCCTACTATTGGCCTCAAAGGAATCTCTCTTCCCTTCCCTTAGGGTGTACAAAGAAAAATATCTTATATATGATATATGATCCGTTCGTTTGCTACTGGATTGCTACCCTTTGATCGATTGGACTGAGCGTAGGACAAAAGGATTGGATGGACTGACTGCACTGACCGAATTGCCTGCCTATCCACTAAGGGAAGATCAAACACAATCTCTGCCCTACTTCTCTAGCTTTCTCCCCCGTCTTCCTTCCCTGGCTTAGACGGAACAGAGATTCTTTCAAGCCCTCCTCACTCAACAAGGGAAATCATTCTAATCCTGCGGGGGTTAGTCAAGGCCAATGGTCCCACACCTCAAGGACGAGAGAAATCCTTCCTTACTTCAGTGCAATGCAAGAAGGAACACATTGAAAGCTACAAGCCCCTTACCTTACACTAGGGGACTTGGATTCATAGTACGTGCTCTACGCAATACAAAGACAGATAGAATAGCCGGAGTACGGTAGGAATGGACTGCTGCCAAGGCTCTACGAGAAGAAGTAGAAGAAGAATTCCTACTCGCAGGCTAACTAGTAGAACTAGAAACCCAATTACCTTACTTCTCTTAAGGGGAGAAAGGGTCCGAAGGAGGAGTTGAGATTGGCACTTTAGATTGCCGATGGATGATGGCGATGCCGAGGCAACTGACTTAGAAGCCTTTGCTTATCTTGTACTAGCAGCAGCTATCATTCTTCCTCCTATGGGTGAATTGGACCAAGGTCAGTCTTTTCGACTTCCGACAGTAGACTTGATTTTCTTTTTTACTTCTCTTCTTTCCATCGAATGAGTTAACGGGTGAAAGCCCTAATCCAAGCACCACTATCTCTTCAACGGGAAATGGCACCGAAAATAGAATGTCGAAGAGCTCAAGCTAAGTCGACCGAAGGGGGGGGGTTGCCTTGATCGGACCAAGCCACGTACTTTAGTGCCGAAATGCCTTCCTTTTGGGGTGGGCGAGGAGCTAAGCTGTTCAGAAAGAGTGACTGAGTTGGCTAAGACGGGTAGCCAGTGCTGTCCTCCAGAGTGATGAATTGGCTAGAGGATGTCGCTTAATATTAATAGGTGTTAGAGAGTCTCCGTCTGCCAGGTGGATCTTAACATATCGATACTGAGCAGCTAGAACCAAGTTCTTCAAGTCAGGATAGCTACTACTATAGAAATTAGTTTCTATGAGGCATCCGGCACATTGGATTCTGTCCACCCGAGACCATTCCATTTCCACATTGATTTAGTCAATGCGCCCGCATGAGACATCTAAAAGAATTACCAGAATGTGACCAAAAACATCTCTTCCGGAGCAGGGCCGGATGAAATGAAATCACTGAAGTCATCCCTGGCAATCATCCAAGAGTTGCTGATTCTGACCAGGAAACCTCCACTCCAGGATGTATCATCGAGCATCTTTTCCTTCTAACAACCATTCCATCTATTGATGACTCATCCCTTGCCTTTTTATGAAAGACCGTGAAAACGTCCTGAACCAGATTGAACCCGCTGAGCTTGTAAAAGATAAAGATAGGCAAGATATATTTTGGAAGAAGGTTTCATCCTATCTCGTATTGAAGAATTTCTTTAGGGAGTATTTCCATCGAGCTGGGAATCCTTTGCATGATTGGAGATCGGATCTTCAGAATCTGGAGAAGATCGTTACGCTGGGGGAGCATGACAACATCTTTCTTTTGAGCTTTCTTTGCAACTTGCTAGTCCTACTCTGATTGAGCGATTCCGTCGCTAGCCACTGACCTTCCTCCTTCTCCTTGTAGGCTTGAAGGCCTTTTTACTTCTCTTTTTTGTCTCATCCTTCTTTCCCTTACGTAGAGCGATCTGACGAAAGATCTGGAAAGATAGATCCAAGATCATATACAAATGACCCAAATGATGTGATGACCGGAGGCTCTTTCCATGCCTGCTGCTCTGATGGATGTAAAGTTTTGAAAGACTTTTTTTCAAGCTTCCTTTCTCGATTGAAGCTAGAAAGAACCGGTGTAAACGAGAAGCTTTCGACGATAGCTCTTTCGCTTCTCCTCTTACTAGCTAGGCAAAGACTTTCTTTCCACTCTTAGAACGGCTGAAGGAAGGAGGTTTCGCGACAAGAGTACAACTTCTATCCAGCTTCCCGGCTGGCCTATCTTTTCTTTCTTTTTGCCATTCTTTCATCCAACAGTAGATAACTAATGATCTGAAAAAAACTTTCTGAGCATTCTTCTTGAGCAATTGGCGTATTAAAGGAAGAGATTGGTCTTTCCGGGGCGGCCTGACTCGAATTTCCTTCAGTTGTCACAAGAATAGCTCCAGTTGAAGAAGCTGCGATTGTTAACGTCTGTAAAGGGGCCTAAGTCCTAAGTCTAGGTAATGCTAGGGGAACAGCAGCCCCTACTTATCAAATAAGGCTAAGACGTGGATGCACTCTAGGGCGCGAACCTTTACAAATCTTTTCATTTGAATTTCTTTTTTCTAAAAAAAAAGAAGATGATAGGCCGAAGTTAGAAATGAAAGGTTAAGTAATTGTGTGGGTTTTAGGCAAGTGGCATCGTATATAAGATAAGGGCTGCTTTGAGGAACGATCTGCCCCTCTAACTATCTAAATTCTCAATTGAATAAGAGAAGAAAGAGAAAAGTCCCCCCAAACCTTGTTCCGAGCAACTCCGCTCAATCAACATGGAAATTGATATCAATTCAACTACTTTCTTGTAAGTACTTTTATTGCGTGGTGAATGGTTAAATTGAAAGATGTTGTAAGTGTTCAGTGTTCTATGGAGCAGAACAGAAGGCCAGCCAAGGAATAGAATAAGCTGTGGTTTTATTGCTCTAGTCTTTGTTGTTCTTTTTTTTTTTACTTTTCATACGTCTGATGTGGTCTTACTTTTATTGCTGTAGTGTTAACTGTAGCACTATCAGACCTTGAAGGTTAAGTTAGTGTTCCATGAACTCAATCCCACATAAATGCTGTGGCATAAGTTATCTAGCTACATTCTATTACCGGTTTACACACCCTTAAAACTTTGAAAAGTATTATGGGATAACATAGACAAGTATGCCTCTATCAATTGGATGTTTGAAAGGTAACTAGAAATATCTTAAGAGAAGAAAGCAACTTTTACGCCCGCTACTCCCATTTCTTTCTTGGTTGGACAAACCCAACCGGCGATTTTCGACAAGTCTTTCTGCTTAGAGCAAGGAGCGAAAGAACCAAGTGAGTTGTGGTAATGTCAGA